>CM035414.1:44028723-44246223 GCA_020310875.1 Ceratopteris richardii | reverse complement strand
GACCTGCGACCTTAATGGATGCTAAAGAGCAAGCGAGGCTTTGGGAGGAAGTACAATTATGCCAACAAAGGAAGATGGAGCTCTTATATGAGCCTATGGGAGGCCCAGGAAACATACCAATGAAGGATCCGGGTCAAGGAAGTCCCGCATTGACGACTCCAGCTTTTGTAGCCGCCACTAGCACGCCAGTCGAGGTAAAACCTGCGCTAACTGAAGAACGAATATTGGAGTTGGTCACGCAAGCTATAAAAGCTGCCACAATAACTCAGGAGACATACACAGTAAAACCAGAGGTCACAACAAACCCGAATCAAGTGTTTCGATCAAATACATGGTGTGGAAAGTGCCACGGTTACGGCCATTTGGCTTCAGAATGCACCACAGTCTCGAGAGTATTCACAGATAGGTTGCCACCTAGGATGCATTATACTTTTTGTGGAAGGACAAATCACACAGAGGACCGATGTTACAACAAGAGAGCCTATGAAGAAAGGACCATGAAAGCAGGAGATACAAGAGAGAGACCTTACACGGGATTGCCCGCTCAAAGTGTCCCACCTACATCTCGTTGGGAAAATAGACCGACTTATGGATATGGTGCTCAGGGTCAAGGAGAAGACTATCCAAGAGGAGCCGTACGTGATCAAAGAAGAGATGGTCCAATCCAGTGCTGGAGATGTCATGGCTTTGGCCATACTCAATCTAGATGTCCAAACGAAAAGAAGCCAATTGATTATACCCCGCTATGTAGGTACTGTAGTGGAGAGGGCCACTTTGATGAAGATTGTCCAAAGCGAAGAGCTGCCGCCGGCAAGGAAAAAGGACCAGTAGGATCCTCGAACTATGTTGATACTCAGATGCATTCTACATCGAGAGCTCAAGAGCATGTTCCTACGATTGGAGTAGTGTTCAAGACACCGAACCCTCAAGAAGGCTCTAGCTCGTCAATGCACTTTGTGGATGCTTACGAGGCCAAGAAACCACACAAGGATCCAACTGTGGCAGTAGTCACAAGGACTCAAGAGTACTCGAAGAAGAATCCAGGAGGCGAAGGTGAAGAAGGGAGTCAAGAGAGGATAGCTGAACACGAAGAGGTAGAAAACCAAGTTGGAGGACTTGTTGAGCAGCAAGAGTTTGAGGATGGGGAAGAAATTGAGATTCTTCCACCAGTGACTAAGGAGTTTGTGCCAGGCATAGCACCATTCCCTGAAAGATTGAAAGCTCCTAAGATTGGAAAGGAAAGACAAAGTTCAGAGGAAGTAGATATCGTAAAGTTGCTTGCTGACACGGAAGTCACGCTGGATATGGGCACATTGCTGAAATGTTCACCTGTTTATAGGAAACAATTCTACAACGAATATATTAAGAAGCCGAGGAAAGCTCGAGATAAAAATAGACAAGATAAAGATGTCCAAGGAATCATTCAAAGTATTACGACGCAAATCGATTCGAATGCTCCAGCTGTGACGGTCGAAATTAAAGGATATGCAGTCCCCGGTGCTCAATTAGATAGTGGAGCCACAGTCAACCTGATGACTGAGTTCATGATGAAAGCTTTGGGCCTCAACCACATGGAAGAGATGCCGATGTCTTTGAGAATGGCGGATCAAACACAAGTGAAGCCTGCGGGTCTTTTGAAAAATGTAAGTACAGTTGTGGGCGGTCTAGAGTTTAAAGTCGATTATCTGATAGTAAGACCAAGGACCTCAGAGGCTACCTTCTCGATTTTACTTGGACGGCCATGGTTGGTGCAAGCCGAATGTGTGCATGACTGGCGCACAGGTTTTATTTCAATAGGGCCAAAGTCTGATCAGATTCAAATACAAGTATCCCCACCCTCGAACAACAAGAAGAAGACAATAATAGTCGATGAGATGGACAAGAAGGAGAAGGAGAAAGCAAGGCACGAGATTGCACGAGCTAGGTTTTCCTTGAACAAGGACGCCTACAAGAATCTGCTTCAAGACGGGTTCAACTTGCAGCTCTTTAAGAACCAAGACACGAAGATGGGAGAGTATCAAAATCCATTGCTCTATAACGACGATTCCGATCAGGAGTTGCTAGGATGGTTGACGCACACAAAAGAATTTGAGTGCTACATGTTGAGTATAGATGCAAGTAAAACCAAAGCTACTCAATCCCTGGAGAAGGGAACTTCAAGAGAAGAGTTCAATCTGGAGTTAGCTCAGACAACGGAAGTGCAACAGTTGAGAGAAAGAGTTAGAATGCTAGAAGCAGAAATTCTAAAGAGAAGTCGAGAATCAGAAAAAGAAGCGAAGAGTAAGACTAAAGTGTCGGAAGCCATTGTAAAAGCTGAATTGAAGAAACTAGGTTCAATCGGAACAGAACAAAACAATGATTTACTGGCCAACCATGCACGCGTGATTGGAGAGCATGTTCCAATCACAGTGTCATCAAGGAATAAGGAATATTCGCGAGAAGCTCAGTTGGAAAAGTGGGAAGTTTTTCCAGAAAAGTTCTTGAGCGTGGGGTCAGAGCTACCAGACAAAGTACGAGATTGTATTAAAACGACACTCAAAAATTTCAGCGAGGCCTTTGCATGGTCATACAGTGATCTGAGAGGAATTGATCCCCGAATCTGCCAACATTATATAGACTTGGAAGAAGGCACACGACCAATATGTCAACGACTCAGGCGAACGAATCCAGTCTACTCGGAATTGATCAAGCTGGAATTGACCAAATTATTGGAAGCAGGATTTATATATCCCATCGCATCCAGCGAGTGGGTATCACCAATTGTAGTTGTTCCGAAGAAAAATAAGAAAATCCGTATTTGCATAGATTATCGAAAGTTGAACGAGCGCACGAAGAAGGATCATTTCCCTTTGCCGTTCACTGATCAAATATTGGACAGAGTGGCTGGCCATAAATTGTACTCATTTTTGGATGGTTTCAGTGGGTACAACCAGATCCAAATCCATGAAGAGGATCAATCCAAAACTACTTTCACGACAGAATGGGGTACGTACGCATATCGTGTGATGCCATTTGGATTATGCAATGCACCGGCCACATTTCAGAGAGCAATGATAGCTGCATATCAAGACTACTTGCAGGATTGGATGGAGATATTTCTCGATGACTTTGCGATCAGAGGCAATGATGAAAACATGATGGAGAGGATCGAAGCGATTTTAAGCAGAAGCATTGAAAAAGGCATCGCATTAAATTCTGAAAAGTGTACATTTGGAGTACGAAGAGGATTGCTTTTGGGACATGTTATTTCCGAAAAAGGGATTGCGGTTGACGAGGATAAAGTGAAAAAAATTGGACAACTTCCACCTCCGCAAAACTTGCGACAACTCAGAGGATTCTTGGGCCATGCGAATTATTATCGATGTTTTATATTAAATTTTGCATCCATAGCGGCACCACTGACGAATCTGTTGAGGAAAGACCAACAATACCAATGGAATGGAGAGTGTCAAGTTGCATTCGACTCGATCAAGGAGAGGTTGATAAATGCACCGATTTTGGTAGCACCCGATTGGACGAGAGAATTTCATGTGCATACCGACGCTTCTCATACTGCGGTTGGAGCAGTACTATGCCAAGCCGATGAAAAGAAGTTGGACCATCCTATTTATTACGCAAGTCGCAATTTGAATAGCACTGAGAGAAACTACACGACTACAGAAAAGGAATGTCTCTCGATGATCTTTGCGGTGAACAAGTATCGACATTACCTGATGGGAAAGCATTTCACTTTTTATGTGGATCATGAAGCCCTTAAGTACATCATTAATAAACCCGAACTGTCAGGGCGACTGATGAGGTGGATGCTACTTCTCCAAGAATTTCAGTTCACAGTAGTGACCAGACCAGGCAAAGCGCATATATTGGCTGACCATTTATCTCGAATTATTGTTAGTGAGGAGCCAATCTCTGGTGTGCCCGACGATGCTCCTGATGGACATCTATTCCAGGTTGATGCGAAAGTACCTTGGTATGCCGATTTGGTGAATTTCTTGTGCACTACTAAATATCCGCCAGGAGCAAGCAAGAGAGAGAAGCAAAAACTGTTAGCATTGGCAAAGCACCATAGCATCATTGGGGGACAACTCTATCGATATTTTGTTCATGAGAGCATTTATCGGAGGTGTCTCGAGGAAGAAGAAGCAAGCCTAGTGTTGAGGGCTTTGCATGACGAACCTTGCGGTGGGCATTTTGCTGGCGAACTGACGGCAAGAAAGATTTTATTGGCTGGGTATTGGTGGCCAACATTGTTCAAAGACTCGCACACATACTGTAAGAAATGTGACAAATGCCAACGAATGGGCAAACCCACATTAGCACATGTTGCTCCTCTTACGCCGGTGTTGGCTCTTAAGCCGTTTGAGATATGGGGAATTGATTTTGTGGGGCCTATTGATCCTCCTTCACGACGAAGATCCAATAGGTATATCTTGGTCTGTACTGACTATGTTACCAAGTGGGTAGAAGCCAAAGCTCTGAAGACTGACCGAGCTATTGATGTTGCTAAATTTTTGTATGAACAAATTATCACTCGATTCGGATGCCCGTTGGAAATAGTGAGTGATAGAGGAACCCATTTTGTCAACGAATTGATCGAAGAATTAATGGAATTATATAAGATCAAACATAGAAAAAGCACTCCATATTACCCAAGGGCAAATGGACAAGTGGAGGTCACCAACAAAATTCTTGAACAGATTCTGACAAAGACAGTAGCTGTGCATAGGAGAGACTGGGATGAGAGACTTTTGGAAGCTTTGTGGGCATATCGAACATCCTACCGAGTGACGACAAAGAGCACTCCGTTCTCCCTAGTATATGGCGAGGAAGCCATCTTTCCCATCGAAAAGGAAGTGCCGACATTAAGAGTGGCCATCGAAGCCAGGTTGGGCGAGGAAGAGTCATTAAAGGAAAGGTACATACAACTGGTCAAGCTGGAAGAAAAGAGACTCATTGCACAGCAAAGTTTGGAAGCTATTCAGAAGAGACGTAAGGAGAGGCATGACAAGAATCTCAAAACCTATGTGATTCAAGAAGGGGATTTGGTACTAGTTTATGATAGTAAATATTATAAATTCCCGGGGAAATTACAGACAAGATGGGCAGGACCGTTTAAGGTGGTAGAACTCAATTCCAATGGTTCCATGCAAATTCAAGATTTAGGAGAAGAATATGCTCCCGTGAAGGCTAACGCACTTCGAGTTAAACCATATTTCAAGTGATATTAGGACGGGAGAAGCCGGACGAGATCCAGACGAAATGATGCAGTAGACTCCTTGTACATACATGTATAGTTATATATATATATATATGCGCATATGTAACCTATGATTTGTGTGTCATAAATATTCTTCCTTGCTAGCTCAAGAATCTTGGACTTCTAATTATTTTTCTTGTGTTGCGCAGAGACTGTTAGGAGCTAAGTAACGAAATGGCAGATCAAATAACGAAACTCTACTTGTACGAGTTAAGGATATATTTCTCGGACCAAACATTCGCCCGCATGGACATAGATGTCAACGACTTTGAGACGGAATACGATGTTGAGGAAGCGCATTGGCTGGTATGCTTTATAAACCAGGATTTGGGTGTTGCATTTTACATTGAGTGTTTTGAGGAATACCTAGCTCGACATGTAGGATGGGCGAGAGATCGATATTACTATTTTGATCCTTCGAGGGAAATGCCTAACGAGGAAAACGATATCACATGGGCTTGGGCAGATGTGCTGACGCTAGGAAGTGATGACGGAGCTCCCGAAGTTGAGCCTGACTCGCCTTAGAGAAGTTGTCGGGATGCGAGTACGATATGAGACTACATGAGACATTCCGAGGACTCACATTCTAGGACACCTAGGGATAGGTATACGAGGGACTAAGGCATAGCTGGCTGTAGTTACCAAGTGAAAAGTCAACTTGATGAATACATATGTAGTGTCTGTAATTGAGAGAATGGAGTGAAGAGGTGGTTGATCTGTCAAAGGCTAGTGTGTATATGTTTTGCATGTATGTGTGGGAACAGTGGGAAAAGTCCCTTTCTTCCTCTCCCTAATTCTCAGGACTTGGGTGAACTAATTAACTATGAAAAGAAAGGAAAAAGTAAAGAAAAGAAAAAAATATTGTGTTGCTGTGATCGTACCAATGCGCTATGGTGGGCTAATAGGTGGGTGGATTTATCCTCGCCGGGTGGTTAGGACCACGAGCCGCAGCTAGTTTCGCCATAGGCTTGGGAGGTATATGGTTGTGTCTTAGCTACGTGCCATAACGGGTTGGTAGGCAGGTGGAGCCATCGTGGCTGGGTAGTCACGACCACGAGCCGTATCCAGCTTCGTTATGGGCTAGCTGACATATGTTATGTGTTATCATTATGTGTTTGTGTGTTGTGCGCTGCATTGCATTGGTAGATGGGTGGAATCAACCTGATCGGGTGGTCAGGTCCACGAATCGCATCCAGTGTCAATGTAGGCCAACGTGTGATTAAAATAAAATTTTCATATGAAGTTATTCCCCACTCCTGAGGGGGAGAGAGAGAGGAGAGGGCGATGATCGCCTGGAAGGGAACGTTAATTGGTATGTGTTGGCTTGCGACAGATCAGCTCACTTTGAATCAACATTCTTGAAGGCACAGATATTCTATATGTACTTATGGATGAGGCTTTAGCGAGGTAATGCAACGGTCTTGCTTTATAACTTGTGTGCTCCATCTCAGGGTTTTTCTAGTGTGTGGGACACTCCAGGGTTCTGATGTATGTCTAGACTTGTACTCGAGTTTCGATGATTTTTGTAGGACGACGATGGGGATTCTTCAGGAATGTCTAGTCATGGAATGATTGTACATAGCGAATGGTAGATGCAATAATGGGGTATGCATTTTGGGTATTTTTGCATCTCCGATTTGATTCATTTCAGTTGTTGTTGTTTTCGGTAATTTCTTTTCTGTTTTCCGCAATGGTAGTTGCATATCTAAAACATGGAAAGGTGTGCATGTGTTATTTTGGTTGAGACCATTTTTCATAATGGAATGTATGAGCAAATTGATGCATGGCTGAAATGGGATTGCATATATGTGCATGTTCTTGGATCATTTTGGAAGTGACTGATTTGTATGTATTCATGAGTGATTTTTGAGCACTAATAGCTTCGATGAGTGCAGGTTCAGTGGAAATGGCGGCTCGATGAAAAGGTATGTGAACCAATTGGAAATTGATATGTTCATGGTTGTTTGGATTTTATCGCAGCAATACTGGCTCGTCGAGGACGACTTCGCAATTAAGAAGAGGGAAGCATGTTAGCTCAGAAAATGGTTGGTTTTTATGCACTAATGCGGTTCTATTTGGCAGGAAAATACGCTTGATTTCAGGTACTTGAAGCATGAATTTGATAATTGATGGGAAGCATGTGGAGGTATTGATTGCAGGGATGTGGAGAAAAGGGATTGAGCATGGACAAGCCTCCTAAGAGCATAGGAGATACTGACGTGCAGAAGAAATTAGAAGCGGCTTTGTTTCAGGGGGGAATTTCTCTGAGAAGTCACCAAAGGCAGCTATCTTGGATGGACCGAGGAGTTCTTGGAAATGCAGCAAAAGGTTTGGCATGCTTACAGATGCAAAGGAGGTGTTTGAGAAGTTGCCAGAGAAGGATATAGTCTCCTGGAATACAATAGCAACTGGATACGCAGAGAACGGACTTGGTGCAGAAGTGCTAGCTCTTCTACAAAGAATGAGGATGGAAGGGGTTGAAATAGCCAAGAATGTTATTCTTGCTGGTGTGAAGTCAGTAACGCTGTATGACCCTGGACTAGTGGAAGCATTGGATCTTGGAGCGAATTTCTATCTAATAGAATCTGATATTGGGAAGCCTAGGGCAACTGCCTGTGCTCAAAAGCTTCAGGAATTGAATACAGCTGTAGTGGTGTCAGTTCATTCCTCAAACATTACACACGGTTTTCTTTCAGCCTTTCAGGCTGTAGTTTTCACAAATTCAACCTTTGAAGAGGCTTCTGCATACAATGAATTTTGCTGAAGTCAGACACCACCAATAGCTTTTATCAAGGCAGATGTGCACGGGCTTTTTGGCAGTGTTTTTTGTGATTTTGGTCCAGAGTTTATCGTATTCGATGTAGACGGGGAAGAGCCACAGACAGGGATAATAGCGTCAATCACTAATGATGAGCCTGCGCTTGTATGTTGTGTTGATGATGATAGGCTGGAATTTCAAGATGGTGACATGGTTGTGTTCACAGAAATTCATGGGATGACTGAACTGAATGATGGAAAGCCAAGAAGAGTGAAAAATTGTAGGCCCTATTCTTTTCTTTTGGAAGAAGATACTACCTCCTTTGGTACCTATGAGAAAGGGGGCATTGTCACCCAAGTTAAGCACCCGAAAGTGTTGAATTTCAAATCATTGCGTGAAGCATTAAAAAAATCCAGGAGATTTCCTTCTGAGTGATTTTTCCAAGTTTGATCGGCCTCCCCTCCCACACTTAGCATTCCAGGCTCGATGACAGTTGTATGCAATTAATGTTTCAAAATGTCCTTACCTACATACTCTAAGAATCGTACACCCCTGCACATTGCAACGGAAGGACTGCTCAGACCCTTTTTTGGCAGCAACCTCTGACGGGGAGAAACAGAAAAGAGGAGTGGGGGCTCTGACGAAAAAAAAAAACAGAAAAGAAGGGGGGTTCGCAGTTCCCAGGGGGATAAGGAGAGAACGTTCCGTAAGCGATTGGGGGGGCAAGGATGGGTTGTACAAGTGTTTCTCTACGCATTCAGACGGGGAATCGCCAGACGTGTCTTCTGAAAACATAGCTCCGACACGGGTCTAAAGAGAAGATGCACGTCCTTCAGTCAAGAAGGCATCTCCAAGACATGAAGATGGATATTCACATTATCCATCTGGCGAGGACGTAGCCAGTGCTGGTGCAGAACAAATTTACACAGTCCTCGATGTTGGCCGTACAGACGCAGCCTCAAGAAGTCTTGATTGGGAAAAACTTGAGAAGCAGGTCCGAGAGTGGGGTGAACTTCGGAAAGCCAGACTTACAGCAAGCGTATTTGGATTCGCAATCGGATTTTGGGAAGGCAAGCGTGTACAGCTATGGAAGGAAAAAATCGGGCTGCTAGAGCCATTCAGTGGAAATTCAGCTACTAATTGGGGGACCCCTTGGTTCGATATAGCGGAGCATGTGTATCCCCTCGTTGCACGATTCTCGAAAGATGGGATCTTCGACCAAGCGCTGGGAAGCAATGACAGAGATGGGAGAAACGGTAGCAACGGAGTAGATGGCTGGGATCCTTCACTGGATATTGAGGTTCCTGCAGATCAACGACCAGCCAATGAGCTTGCTGCCTTGAAGGAAGAAGCTCTGTACTCATGGGCACAGCTAGGCTGGGTTGACTTTGGCATTTGACGTGGAGGGCTCTGGCTTATGTTCTTCATATTCTTGGGTGCACCAATCGCCAGTGCGAGCTTTGAGCCTTCTCGGGTGAGGTTTTCTTTCTCTACCTTTTTCACCTTGGATATCCACATTCAGATGAGCAACACAAATTCGATACCATGATGAACGACTTCAAGCATCACTAATCTATGTACAGAGAACTTGTTCAGGATAAATCCTTCAGCTTGATGTCTTGTGATACCTGTAAGGGCTAAGATATGATCTATAGAATGATTGTGCTGAGGTCCGTAGCTTACTTTTATGCAGCATATGCCACAAAAGCTCCATGCAGCAATCAAGTGTTTTAATCAATACTAGTCAGGGCTGAGAATCATGGCTTCTCAGATACAGGTTAGCTTCAATAATCATTTTATTGGTGTTATCTAGCCAAGTATGGTGAGATTGCGAACATTATGCATAAAGTTTCCAAGAAGCGACATTCTAGGAGGACTCAGGAGATTTGCATGGTGATAGGCCTTCATAGATATCTCAACCATAGAGTACAAGAGCAGTCTTAAGCGTCCTTGCTAACGTGGCTGTGCTTGTATGCCTTTAATTATATTTTTCCGTCATATTAGTTGCCAACCAAAATAAGGGGCTTCGGCAAGATTGATCCGATGATTAGTTTCTGATTGCTTTATGCCTTGAACTGTGAGATAGAGAGGAATGGCTATTTCGTTTCTCTGCACTTGGACGGTTCAAGTACAATGTCACATGGCTTGATACCATCGTGCTCTGGTTGATAATCAAATTGTTGATGTAATGCATTAATTTAACTCATTTTTTGAGAAAGATTGAATCGTTGCAATTGTTGACTACGCGTTGAGCAGTGCTTATGTGAATACATTCAGAAGACTAGGGTTTTCTTTGCTGCTAGCTATGTGTAACTTGACTGATAGGTCGTGATTTTGTTCCTCTCATTGACTGGAATAACAGTTGATGAGAGATATGAGGCATCAATTCAATATCTTAATACATGAGAACTTTTTAGTTTCCCTTTTGCAAAACTGCACCCTTCACCATAACGTGTTGGAAGATCGGACTACAAAGATCTCTCCTGCAATAGGAAGCCCAGTGCAAATTAGGTCCAGCTTCACTCTTGATTTTTGTTGGATTTGTTAGTTTTCTTATGGACCTTCTAATGTGCGAGTGGGATGCTTATGAAGCTAGGGCATAGGCCAACGGAGTGTCAATCAAGAGCTAATTGTGGCCTCCAGGTAATCCAATTGGAGGGATTTGAACAAAATAAAGTCTCGTATAATCATTTGTTCCGTGGGCTCAAGAGCCATATCATTTGGTGCATTTGCCGGGAAACATATGAGCTAGTGCATAGCCATAAGAAGAATCCATTGCGAGATAGTTGTGGGCTCTAGGTAATCCAAGTAGACCAATTCCGAGGGATTTAAACCAAATTAAGCCTCGTATAATCACTTTTTCCTTGGGCTCAAGAGCCTTTCAGGAGTAGATATATTATGCATCACACATACATGCCTAAATGCACACATAAATATATATATACATACTAACATATTTACATGTACACATTTACACATAGACATATATACATATATACATGTACACATCACATATACATGCCTACATGCACACATAAACATATATATACATGCATACATATTTACATGTACATATTTACACATAGACACATATACATATATACATGTACAGAATTATAAACACTTGCATATATTACATGAATACATGAATATTTTACATAAAGGCATATGCATATATACACATATGCATATTTAACACATGTATACATATATCACACACATGCAAACACATACATATACATGAAATACATATATATGCATACTAACATATGTATACATATAATACACATGAATACACACACATATGCATACATACATGATAAAAAATTGCTCCTCGAAGATAAAGCTATATATAAAATAATTAGGCATACCCCGAGCTTCATGTTCTAACTTAGAAGAACATGACTTCATCTCTCTAATAGGATTCATCGTTATTCAAGTTAATAAAAAAAACCTATTATCTGATATCCATTCAGAAGCTTCAAGTTATTGATCGATAACTAGAGTACAATTTACTATCTAATCTGCTCATATGTTTTCATTATTGCCATCATTTTGGTAAGACATCAATATAGTCTCATCTTCATTATCCTTATTGATTTCATTTATTTCTTCTATTGTTAAATCTATGTTCTCATGAATCACATCATCTATTGATGGATTAATATCTATTTCTGGTAATTCCTCTTCCTCATCAGTAGAATCAGCATGTAGAGAATTATCCTCTTCATCAAAAAGATTAGTATCATTATCACGTATAATGATTCTAATTTCCATTTCAGATGTTGATGTATCAGTATCTGATGCTGAATCATCAAGAGGACTTTCTTCGATCTCTCTAACAATAAACTGTTCAAACAATGACCTACCTCTAGGTTGCACATGAATGACTTGCCACCAAGGATGAGCATCTGGGTTTTTATAAAAAAATGCTTGTTCAATATGCCTAAGAAGAATATATGGTTCTTTAGTAGATCACATTACCTTGGAAGAATCAATTGCCCAAAACCCAGATAATTCCTTTCTTAATGTAGAATTACTACCTTTATACTCCGCTCGAAACCAGTCAACCTTCAAAATGACCTATCAAAATATATAACAACAAAAACCCATTATTAGGTGCTTAAAAAAATAACTAACTCTAAAAAAAATATATAAACTTTTTTCTACCTGTTTGAATGTACGAAATGAAATTTCGTAGATACCAACAATAGTTCCTATGTAACCAATTTCGCTATCTATAAGGTTCGTGTCTTTTGAGCTAGCACGTGATAGTTGCTTGAAAGAAGCAACAATACTAGAATCCTCTGTTTTACGTAAAGAATCAATGGCTTTGATTCTAATATGCTGTCCAAAAGCCCACATATTAGTAAACATTCGAGCCTGCAAAATAAATTCAATTAGTAAATAGAAACTAGCATACATATATGAAAAAAATAAAATATTATTTTAATAAATTTACCTTTCGTTCACAACCTATCATTAACTCTCTTTGCTCATCTGAGATTTCTTCATTATTTGCGTTGGCGCGTTGCAAACGACTATATAGCCAATCCGTGAAAGAAGGTATATCTGTAATCTCATTCTTATCGAGATTACATCTAGATCTTTTGTTTTTTCGCCTTTTACTTTGGAGACTTTGAAGTTCCTCGTACTCGCTAAGGAATGCTTGCATGCATTCGCTATTATATGCTACAAAAGTAGAAACATCATTTTTTTCTTGAAATGTAAATAAGAATGGAACCCCCTTACCTGATAATACCTCATTTGTTATTTTTGAAGAAGACTCGTTGGTCCATGCACGTGGAGCTTCTTTATGAACTCTTTCAAGGTACTCACTAACGTAATACATGCACTCTTCAAGCATCCAACCCTTTGCCATGGATCCTTCTGGTTTTGCTCTTTGTCGCACATAACCTTTTAGTATTCCCATAAATCGCTCGACCCAAATTATCCATTGAGTGTTGACAACACCTGCAATCTCTATCTCATCTACAAGATGGACTAATAAATGAACCTGAATATCAAAAAATGAAGTAGGAAGTTCTTTTTCCATCAAACATAGTAGCTCTTTGCATTCACGTTTTTTTTGTGGGATCGAATTTTTATCGATCTCTTTGGATGTAATCCACCTATACATATCATAAAAACAATTATAAAGAAGTTAATTAAAAAATAAAAAATATCCAATATTCATACATATTAAATATAAAAGTATCATAATTACCTTATAAGTGATCCAAGACGATAGATCACATCTCGTACTCCTTTTGTTGTGCATCCATCGATAACCAAAGGTAAAATATGGTTCTTAAAATTATGCCAGTCATGGGTCTTTAACCCAGATAAGCTCTTATCATCCATAGTAAACATCTTTTGAAACGATGCTCCATATCCTGTAGGAGTCTTAATCAATTGAATTCTATTGTTGATAGTCTGTATCTCTTTTGTTGTAAGTACCCAAGGAGCAGATGCATAAGTCGTTTCTTGTCGATGTCTATCAAAAACTGGCCATAACTTTGGTTTGGATTTTTGATCTTTCAAATCATTCCTTGATGTTGTGGTATCTTTTAGTCCAAGAAGATGCTGCCATAGTGAATAACCAATATTTTTGAATATATGCATAGGATCAAGAAGATGACATACTTTTAACTCTTTCCAATACTCCAAAGAATACCATATTGATATGTTTTCAGCGAGTGCCAATTTTCCTTTACCTCTGTTCACATACTCATTATCTGAATCATCACTGAAGATTTCTGCTTCTGGATCTATCAGAGGTCCATCTGTCCATTTTTTATACCAATCCATAGGCGTCATAGGTTTTGGATACTGGCCTGTTTCAAGCTTTCCATTAAAATGTATCGCTTCTCTTTTAGATCTTAATGGATGATCATCAGGCAAGAATCGTCGATGTCGAAGATAAATATTTTTGTTGAGATTCTTACTATAGATTGATCTCAACCAATCACCACAATATGGAAAAGCTTTATAACCCTTAGTAGATATTCCTGCATCATGAAAAATGATAAAAATATAATTAGATTAAATCATATTTATTTACATGCATATTGAATAAAAAAATTACATCAATACCTGAACAAACGCCATATCCAGGAAAATCGTGAATAGTCCAAGACACAATACCACGAACTGTAATATGTCTTTCATTGATGCTTTTCGATACATCAATGACATTAATACCTCTCCATAACTCTTGAAGATCGTCAATGAGAGGAGCAAGATATACATTCATATCTTTAACTTGTCTTTTGCCTGGGATCAAAAGTGAAAGCATTAAATGTTCCTTTTTAATGCTAAGATATGGCGGAAGATTGTAGTTTATGACTACCACTGGCCATGTTGACCATTTACTGGATTTCATGGAGAATGGATTAACCCCATCTAATGCAACTCCTAACTTTAGATTCTGTGGATTTTGTGCAAATTCAGGCCATGTAGAATCAATATGCTGAAAAGCAACACTATCATGAGGAATTCTGATTATTCCATCAGTACTTTTGTGATCATGTCCCCAAGTCAAAAGCTTTGATAATTCGGGGCTTTGAAACATATGTCTAATCCGTGGAGCCAATGGAAAATGTCTCAATACCTTTTTTGGGATTTTACCTTCTTCACCCTTATATCGAGGAGATTGACATTTGGGACATGTCAAAGAGTCTGCATATTCACCTCTATATAAAATACAATCGTTAGGACATGCATGTATACATTGATAATCTATACCAAGATTGTTGGATACGATTGTTTGTTTTGGACACATGAAGTATGTACCTTCATTGAATGATTTGTTGATTCACACTTTCAAACTGAACATATGTGTGAATCGACAAATCATTCATATCCTCCAAAACAAACAATCGTATCCTGCCATCCAAACAATCAGATCCTGCCATCCAAACAATCGTATCCTGCCATCCAAACAATCGTATCCATTCAATTCAAGTTCTTCTTATCTTATCTAAAGTAAGAATAAAAACCTGCATGTATTTATATATATATATATATTTATTTATGTATATATATATATAAATAGATAGAAAATTGAAAATTATACCTTAGTAGTGTCGAAACAGATACATTACTCCATCCAAAACGATTTTGAAGGTTGAGAATAAGTAAGCTCGCACTTAGTCGTGTCAAACGACTTCCTTCATATACATGCTTTAGACATTCCTCTCGAAGATATTTCTCATTTTTAGAAATATCAATGCTCTCACTGTCATTTTGATACCAATCCTCAATAAAATCTGCCATGCTATCATCTTCATCATTGTCACACAAATCTTGTACTTTATCGTCTTTTGAATATAGATCTTTCAACTTTGCATATTGCACAGGATTAGTTTTGCGTAGCCTCCTCATGGAAGCTTCTGATAATCGTGGTCTTACTGGTAATTGTGAATGCTGTGGATGAATATCATCAACATCATACGTTGGAATCTACACATATAAATAAAACTCATTAGTATTCCATAAATGAATAAAAAGTAAACTTCAAATATAAAATTAAGTATATAACTTATTAAATATGGATAGAAAATTTTTATTCTCTCTAGCTAAAAGGTGCTCTTGGAGGTCTACGCCATCCATAATTCACTAATAGTTCATCACCAGCATGTAATGTAGTAACAGCATTGACAACTATGTATCTTGATACATCTCTACTCATGTATGGTGATTCATGACTATTTTCATGCTCCTGAAATGTGCAATTAGTCCTTGAACTATTATGTAACCCTCGACTACTATTTATTAAACCTGCTATATTTCCATGTGTGTAAGGTCTTCCATCAATATAGAATCTTTCATTTTTTGCATGTAAAATCCTTCTACTAGTAAGGGATGTTGCGTTCAAGCATATTCCATAAGTACTCATGCTTTGAACATAATGTGAAAGTCGATGCCAATCTCCCCATCAATATATAGGACCACAAAATGACATAAGAGTGACTTCAGAGTTCGGAGGCACATACAAATCCTCTACAATAAAGAGACCACGACCAGCATTAGTAATAGTGGATGGAGCAATCATATAGCGATTACCCCAAAAGTTGAAAACCTCTCCATCTAAAGGAAGTGGTCCTCTATTCCATCCTCCATATCTTCTTCTATCATATGTTTGTACTAAAGAACGATCACGAGCTGGCAATGGATAATCTCCAGCCGTTTCAATCTCTAAACCAGGAGGTAGAGGATTTCTAGAAACCTCTGCTTGTAATTGATGAACAACAAGTCCATGACGTGTACGAGGTATATTAACATTATGAGAAAAATCATCATCATCATCATCATCGAGCAAGTATTCCTGTATATCAACAATAATTCGATTTTATATATGGTTTTTAAATAAAATAATGACATTAATATATATAGAAAATACATACCCAAGCATTATCATGTTGACTAGGTGATGGTGCACGCTCAAAAGTACCATACTCTGCCTCATGTTCAATACATTCCAATCGTGGTCTTCGATACGTGCCATAACAAGAGTTACACCAACATATAATATGCTCTTCATAGTAAAATTCATCATAATTTCTATCGGAGGACACATGTGAAGTCGTTGCATGGGTAGGAGGTGGTGGAGTACCCTCTGATTGATCAGAATCTGCACATAATAAGAAACATAAAAAAAAATATAAGTTATGTATCCATCAAATATATTTAAAATTAAATATTTCATATACTTACAGTATAAAGTCGTTGCACGAAGAGGAGACGGTGGTGGAGTTCCATCTGATTGATCAGAATCTACAAATAATGATATTTGATATTAATAATTTGATTATCTACATAAACAAAAAATTCACATATACATATTTACACATACACATATTCACATATACACATTTACACATACACACATATTCACATATACACAACTACATATTATTGTGGGATAAATGCATGTATTTTGTATGAATGAGTGTATATGCATGCATGTGTGTGTACGTATATATGTGGATATGTATATGTATGTTTATGTTATATGTATGTATATGTGTATATGTATACATATATGCATGCGTATATGTTTGCATGTATATGTGTATGTGGGTATGTGTATGTGTTATGTGTATGTGTGTGTATATATGTGTATGTATTCTGACTTTTTTCTTGTTTGAGATTAAATTAACAGGAGATATTGTATGGTCGAAAAAAATAAGAGGCGAGCTAGCATACCACCTGAGTCGTGGCAGCTTTTTCGTAGACAGCTACGTCTTCAGGAGTCATTTCCTCCGCAGAAGGTACACAAATTAATACTTTATATTTATAATTTTTATATATTTTAGTAATTTTTTATATTTAATTTATGTATATTTTTTCTTGAATAAACAGGCTGCTGCAAAGAAGAGAGTGGAGTCGGGCCACACATCGCACCTAGGCCAAATGGGCCATAATGGTTTTGTAGCTACGTTTGTAAGTATATGTGTTATTGTGAGTATATTTTTTATTTTAGTTAAAATGCAAGCAACTAATGTTTTTTATTTGTTTCATTGCAGCGGAAGGATTATGGCCGATATCCTACGAAACAGGAGATCGAGTATGCTACACATTTTGGATATTGGCGTTTGAGCGAGTATATGCAAGATCATCCTGATGCCTTTGTGAGTATTTTTAAATTTTATATAATTATTTTGTTTTTATGAATGTTTTAATTATTTTATTTATTTATGTTTGTTATATGTAATACAGGAGTATTATGGAGAGACAAATATGGATGAGGTGGAGAGACAGACACAGGAGGGACGATCTCGATCGTCACAGGGTGATCATGACGATGAGGATGAGGATGATCAGAATGATCATGATATTGCTGATGATGATGATGATCATGATGATGATGATTAGGATTTTAGTTGATTATGACATTGGATTATATGTATTTACATTGATATATATATATATATATATATATATATATATATATATATATATATATATATATATATATATATATATATAATTTCAATTATGTTTTGAATTGTGTGTATGGTATTAAGTAATGAAGAGTTTTGTTCTATTGATTGTTATTATTGTTTATATTAGGCATGTGTTTTAATACTTTAATTATGTATGTGTGTGTATATGTATGTATGTGCATGTGCATGTGTATGTATATGTATGTATGTGCATGTGCATGTATAAGTGTATATGTGTGTATGAGTATGTGCATATGCATGTGTATGTATGTATGTGTATATGTATATGCATGTATATGTATAACTCTATGTGTATATGTGTGTATGTGCATGTATATGTGTATATGTAGGTATGTGCATGTGTGTGCATGTGTATATGTGTTTTAATACTTTAATTATATAATTCATTCATATGTGTGTACCTAAGTGTATATGTATGTGTGTGTATATGTATGTATGTGCATGTGTATGTGTGTGTATATGTATGTATGTGCATGTGCATGTATAAGTGTATATGTATGTATCAATATGTGCAGTTCTTGTGTATGTGTGTGTATATGTATATGCATGTATATGTATAACTCTATGTGTATGTGTGTGTATGTGCATGTATATGTGTATATGTAGGTATATGCATGTGTGTGTGCATGTGTATATGTGTTTTAATACTTTAATTATATAATTCATTCATATGTGTGTACCTAAGAGTATATGTATGTGTGTGTATATGTATGTATGTGCATGTGTATGTGTGTGTACATGTATGTATGTGCATGTGCATGTATAATTGTATATGTGTGTATGAGTATGTGCATGTTCTTGTGTATGTGTGTGTATATGTATATGCATGTATATGTATGTGTGTGTACATGTATATGCATGTATATGTATATGTGTGTATATGTATATGTATATGTATATGTATATGTGTATGTGTATATGCATGTGTATATGTATATGCATGTGTATATGTATAAAACATGCATGTGTATGTGGATGTGCATATACATGTATTTGCATATATGTTAATGTATATATATATATATATATATATATATATATATATATATATATATATATATATATGTATATATATATGTGTGTGTGTGTGTGTGTATGCATGGACGTCTTTTTATGTGGTTGTAGGAATGTTTGTGCATATGCATGTGTATATGTGTGTATGTCTAAGTGTATGTGCACATTTATCTATGTGTATATATGTGTGTGTATGTGCATGTGTATATATGTATATGTGTGAAAGTGCATCTTCATCATGTATAAGTGTATGAGTGCATATCAATAAGTGTGAGTATGCTATGTAATGAAAATAACACAATTCAAATGATCTACAAAGAATAGAAATTGTACTTACAATTGTTAGCCATACTTTTTGCTTGGTTAGCTTCTTGAATAACCTGCAATAAAGAGAGAAAGAAAAGAGAGAGAGAGAGAGAGAGAGAGAGAGAGAGAGAGAGAGAGAGAGAGAGAGAGAGAGAGAGAGAGAGAGAGAGAGAGAAGAGAGAGAGAGACAGAGAGAGAGAGAGAGAGAGAGAGAGAGAGAGAGAGAGAGAGAGAGAGAGAGATCTAGAGAGAGAGAGAGATCTAGAGAGAGAGAGAGATCTAGAGAGAGAGAGAGATCTAGAGAGAGAGAGAGAATTCAAAGAGAGAAAGATGTAGAAAGAGAGAAACAAAGACAGAGGGAGACAATAAGAGCGAGCTTAGGCAAAACAACAATTCTGCATATACTTGCTTCAGCTCGTAAGGACAGCGCAATTGCGAACGTTGGAGAGCTCTTCGATCGGATGCATGAATATGCCGATCGCAGAGCCTCCAACGTTTTAATTTTTGTCCATCAACAGATCGTCGTGTAAGCGATGCTATTCGTCGTTGAATATAGGACAATTTTACCGTCGCTTATGCGACGGCAAGTAACGTCGCCTATGCGACGCAACAAAGCGTCGCTTATGCGACGCTTTTAAATTACGTCGTTTTAGCGATGTTTTATGGGAACGTCGCAATCCCGTCGCGTCACAAGTCGCAAATACCGTCGTTTGTTGCGTCGTTTAAGCGACGGTCGGCGCATGATGCTAATTACGATGCAAGTTGCAATTTTATAGCGACGAAAATTATGTCGCCTTAACCGTCGCTATACGCCCGTATTTCTTGTAGTGATAGTTATATATATATCTCTCTCTCTCTCTCTCTCTATATATATATATATATATATATATTGTGTTGACCTAAGTACCAACTTAGGGACTTGCGGAGAAAGAGACTATACCTCAATCCCCTCTCAACTGCATATAGTGGGGATACACGCTTTTAATTATCAATCCAAAGAGTATGCAAACCTAGCCGAGTGTATGAGGACATGCATTCATGTGATGATCAATGCAAATGAACTACTCAAAGAGTGTAAACAAGGCAAAGACTTATCCAAACAAGCTTCAACTGTTGCTCATGGCGTCACGATACTTGGTGGAGCAGCCGTCAGTATTTTGAACTTTTCTCCCAGCTCCAAGCTCCAAATATAGCGAATAGCATATGCGTTTCGAAGCTCTCGAGAAGACGCATCCAATGGAAGTGGTTTCACTCAATTCTGACACTCCTACTTCAAGTTATGAGCAAAATACTGAGTCGCGGGAAATCTTTTCTACACTTCAGCACTTCCTACACTTCGCACACACCTTACCTACAGCAAATAAACACTTTCATGGATAAACAACACTCACAAGCACTCTTTCCAAGCAATACACATGCATACAAGCTCACAGAGAAGAAGATATAGAGTGAAGAAGACACAAATTCGAATTTTTGTGCTCTCTCTTCTCACAATGGCAAAAAGTCCTTTACAAAGAGTCACATTTGACTTATATACTTGTGCCCTAAAAATGGTCTTTTCACACAAGAGACCGGCACTTTATTTACTAAAAGACTAATTTCCTACTATTTTACATGGGTAAATCTCTAATCTTCAGTGGGGATGCATCTAGAGGACTCCTCTAGTGCATTTACAACGGAAAATATATTACAAGAATGGTTATGATACAAAAATATGATGTCCAAATCGGAAAAATTTTGGGGCCCGTCTTTTTCTCTGCTTTGTGCTCTCTTTAGCTCTGCAACACTCTCCCCCTCTTCGTCTCTGTCGTCCCTTGACAGGCTTTGCCTCTTGTCCTCGGTTTGTTGTTTTAAGAGTTCTGAATACACGCACCCAGTGGTCGAAGAAGCAATAAGGACCGTTAGAGAATTTGTTATTTTGTCCGATCTATGCCCTTTGCTTCTGTTTTTGCCCCTTGGTATTCCGTATATCACATATCTGGGTTGCTGTATTCAGTTGGGTTGCCACGCACGCCACCAGTGACCTATATCTTGCTTGTTGTTCTCTGATTTGTCCTGGTTGCAAACATGTGACCCCGTTGTATTGCTTTGAGCCTGTTTACTTTCTTCCACCGTGCAGGACCTGGATATGCAAAAGAATGGCACTATAAAAGAAAGAAAAGAAGAAGACAACAAAAGAAGCAGCTTCACTAAAAATTCTCTGGTATCCCTTCTGCGTGGTATAGGACAAAATGAAGGGTTTACCTGTAATAAATAAGGTGCTGCTTGCCAATGTACCCGTAGTGTGGGATGTTTCTCCAAAAATTTTCTCCTCCAAATTGGTTGTGCAGCTTCGAACTCTTCTTGGCTGTATGTGATTGTGTCTTGTGTAAAATTGAGCTGCTCATCGGGACTCTTCTTTGTGGTCTTATTTATGTATCGTCTCGTTTTCTCTTTCAATAATCCGTATGGAATATTGAAAGGCTTCATTATCTTGTCCAGGTCTTTACCTTTGATTTTGGCCTCTTTCATTACCTTGATGACTTCAGTTTCAAAATTCTCCATCAATCGGGACACCACTAGTGCCCGTTCCTTCTGACTTATTTCTGCAGTGTATGGCATCGGATGATCATCATGTATATCCGCCATCTGCTCATGTATTGGAGAAATATAGATCGGGTGAGATGGAGGGCTTACCTCTACCTCGTCAATAGGATTTTCCGTTATTGGCTCTACTGGTGTCCCGATCGGTGCTTTCTCTTGTATTTGAGTCTTTAATTGTGCTATGCATTCATCTTTCTCTTGTACTTCTTGCATGGCTGCCCTGAGTGCATCTTTTGCTGCAAGTAACTCATTTCCGATTTCAGCCACATTATCCATGTTTTCACTGTAGCTTGTTGCAGGTTTTCCATGTGCTGTATTTAACTGCTTTTTTAATTCATTGATTTCTTGACTGTGCGTCCGTTCTGATTCTTCTCTCATTGCACGCTCTTGTCTCAGCAAATCTGCATGTTGTGCTATCTGCTCTTTTAATTCTCTTTCTTTGGTTTCTGAGGATTCGTGTTGCTCGATCGGTTGATCATATAATAATGATTTCATTAATTCTTTGTTTCTGCTTCTCAAGGTGTCATTTTCTTCCATGTATAATTTTAGCTGTGTCTCAAGCAAGGTACTTCTAGCCCTCATTCTTTCTTTGTCAACCTCGCTTGCATCATGTAATTTTTGTAGTTTCATGAGCTGCTCTTGCTGTTGGTGATGCTGAATGATTAATGATTCATATTGCGTTTTTGTTTCAAGCAACTCATTGCTTTTGGCCGTTATCTCCTTTTGTGCCTGGATGAGCTGTGATGACAGTTGTTCGCTCATTATCTGGAATTGATTCTTTTCTCGCATTGCTCTATCATAGTCTGCATCTATGTCCATCATTTGCTGTTGTGTATCCATGGCTGTCTGAATCATTTGTTTTACTACAGGTTTCAGCTGAGCAATCGGTTCTTCTCCGGTTGTGACATCTTTGCCCTGTGTCACATGTAATGTAGTGTCATGGGGCTGCCTAATCTGAAGCTGGATCCTCTGCTCAGCCACCATGTTTTCTTGATTTCCTTGAGGTGTATCATCTGGCACCTCGATCACAATTTGTTCTTGGTTTTGTAGCTCCTCCGAATTCACGTTCACTGGAGTTTGGATTTCCTCTTTGATAGGTGGTTTTACATATGTAACACAGGTTGTATCTTCCTTGATGCTGATCTTTGTAGTGTCATTTAATTGAATGACATGCTCAGGTTCAATAGTTTCTTCTACTCTCTTTTCCTTTTCTTGGTTGTCCGGCGTCACTTCCACTTGATTAATTTCATTCCATTCTTCTTCTTGAGTTTCTGTTCTTATATCAGTATCCAGAGTGTCTTTTTCAGGACTGGATTCCGTATTGGTACTAGAATCATCTATGCCTAGCTCTTTGTATCTTCCAGCTTGTTTAGGAATCTTCTCTGTACTCCGTTGTTGTTTCTCTTGACTTGCCTGTCTATAATGATGACCTTGAATATTCAAGTTTACCTGCCCTTGCATATACTGATGTGTCTCTGCGAGGGCAGCGGAAAGATCTCTCCTAGTAATAGGCATTTGAGCCGTCGTGATCTTCGGTAATAGATGTGTTCGCTTTGATTGCGGTGTAGCTTGGGCTTCCTCCTCCCGTAGACACTTTGTACCCCTCATGGGTTTTTGTGAGCTGGTTCCAGCTGCTTCAACCATAACAATTGCTTTCTTTTTCTTAGGGACTGTAGCGGATTTTGCATACTTGGCTAGCCCTTCTGATGTCGGCATCTCCCGTAAGCAATTTTTCATGTCAAGGGCTTCATATATGAGTAACGTTAAAGCTGAACTCCCATTCAGGAACTTCTTCTGTCCCCACTTCTTCTGGCTTCAAATAGTCTTTCTTGGACATACCCTATCAGATTCACCTTGTTCCCAATTTGTCTCATGGCATGTGATAGTAGTTGTACTATGATCTTTTGTGGTGCCGTGTATCTGTGCATATTAGGGAAACAGAAATGCTGGTGCACAAGACGGACAGCGTCTTCGAGGTCTATTCTGTTAATCTCCACAAAGGATCTCTTCTTAGGATCATGACATTCCTCTTTGACACTAGTAATTCCTTCTTGATTCCATCCAAAAGCTTTATTGATCAGTTCATGAGTGAATTGGATGGTCTTCCATGTCCCTACTTTATCCAATACCCGTGCTTCTGGAACTGATATTTTTTTTTTTTTTATATAAAGGAAGTTCGGCAATAGCCTACTCTCCCGGACTTGAATTAAATAAAGAAAAGTACAAGAGAAGGGGACTAGTGCCCACGGGACCCCCCAAATCCCACAAAGCAGGGGAAACTTTTACAGAGCTTAGATGGCATTACAAAGAAGGTTAATTACCCTCTCATCACCCTCATGTGGGGCCCACTTGGGTTTAAGCTTGTTATCGATCAAAAGGAGTACTTGATGATGCCTAAAGGGGGGGGATTTTTTACAGTTGACAATCCTTTTGCCAAGGAGGAACAACGATTTCTCAATTGACCACTCCTTGGGGGAGTCACCAAAGTTGACAGCACATCTTTCCCGCCAGATTTTCCATAGTACCTCCCCTCTGATGGCGTTCCAGAGAGTCGCGGAGCAGCCAATCGCTTCTCCCAGCAGGGTTGCAAGGTATTCATTACTTGTGCACACCTCTGAAAATCTGGAACATAGATTGGCAATTTGAGAAATGCCTCTAGGCCTGCCTGCTTCCATACATCTTCAATATGATGTAAACCTTGGATTATGGTCTTGAAATCTTGAGACATAATAGGGAAGTAATGATCCCTATCCATAATCTTGATAGTTGCCATGAAAATAAGTTCTGAGACTGGTTGGTCATCACGAAACCAATGACCTCTTACTTTTGTTACTGATTCCAATGGAAGAAGCTGGACCTCTTCCTTTTGTGTAGCCTCAGAAGTAGTAGACGCCATCTGCACTCAATATAGAGTATGAATTAGTGGCCATATATTATCAAAACTCCTCCTTTAGTTGTTTGTCATATTGCTCCGAGTGAGTAGTGTCGTCCCTCTCCCGTGGGTGTGAGAAAGGTAATACCTGGATTTTTCACATTTTTAGATATTTTCATATTTTTATCTGAAAAGGAAAACAGAAAACCAAAATTTGATCAATTAGTCACATTGATGGTGACCAAGGAGATGAACCAAGGAGGTTCACAATCAAAGGGCAGCCAAGCCCAAGTTTTCTATGCAGGTAGAGGCAAAGGAAAAAGAGGTGGACAAAAATCCCAAGACAGAGGGAGAGGAAGGTCAAACTCAAGCTCAAGAAACCAAGAAGGCTCCAACCAAAGCATCCAATGGAGAATGCTTCAATTGTGGAAAACCAGGCCATTATGCAAGAGATTGTTGGTCCAAAGGAGGAGGCAATCAAGGATACAAAAGGAACCAAGGTAATTATGCTAGTACTTCAACAAATTCAGAAAATGAGAACTTGCTTATGATGTATGGGTCAAGTGAAAGAGTCAATTCAGATTTTACATGGTACATTGATAGTGATTGTAGCAACCATATGAGTTGCAAAAAAGATGTTTTCTTTAAATTACACTCACCCATCACTCAAGGACATGTAGAGATGATCAAGGCTGTTTTGTTGAAGACCCCATGCAGGACTACAAGCTCATAGCAAAAGGAAAGAGGAGGAGGAGGAAGAGGAGGAAGAGGAGGAAGATCACATGGAAGAGAAGCATCCAATGGAGAATGCTTCAATTGTGGAAAACCAGGCCATTATGCAAGAGATTGTTGGTCCAAAGGAGGAGGCAATCAAGGATACAAAAGGAACCAAGGTAATTATGAGTAGAGGAAGAGGAGGAAGATCACATGGAAGAGAAGCATCCAATGGAGAATGCTTCAATTGTGGAAAACCAGGCCATTATGCAAGAGATTGTTGGTCCAAAGGAGGAGGCAATCAAGGATACAAAAGGAACCAAGGTAATTATGCTAGTACTTCAACAAATTCAGAAAATGAGAACTTGCTTATGATGTATGGGTCAAGTGAAAGAGTCAATTCAGATTTTACATGGTACATTGATAGTGATTGTAGCAACCATATGAGTTGCAAAAAAGATGTTTTCTTTAAATTACACTCACCCATCACTCAAGGACATGTAGAGATGATCAAGGCTGTTTTGTTGAAGACCCCATGCAGGACTACAAGCTCATAGCAAAAGGAAAGAAGCAAGGAAGACTCTTCACCATGGAGGTAAAGCCATCAACCCCTCACACTGTTTACTTGTCAATTGGAAATAACTAGATTGCACAAAATGACCTATGGCATAAAAGAATTGGACACATAAACTTACAAAGGATGAAGGACATGCAAAGGAAGGGCTTGGTGAGTGGTCTACCTCATCTTACATCTCAGAATATGCAACATTTGTGCCATGCTTGTCAATTAGGGAAACAAAGCAGATTGCCATTCAAGAAGGGAGCACATGTAAGAAATGAAGTATTGAATCTCATACACACAAATGTATAGGGACCTACAAGGGAGCCATCCATTGGAGGTAATAGATATTTTGTCACATTTATAGATGATCATTCAAGGTTTGTTTGGATGTATTGCATGAAGTCAAAGTCAGAGGTGTTTTACCACTTCAAGAGGTTCAAAAACATAGTGGAGAAGGAAATAGGGAAGTATATAAAGACTCTCAGATTGGATGGAGGCGGAGAGTATTTTTCAAATGAATTTTCAGATTTTATACATGACCATGGCATCAAAAGGCAATTCACTTGTAGGTATACACCTCAACAAAATGGGGTGGCAAAGAGGAAGAATAGATACATAGCAGAAGTGGCTAGAGCTTTGCTAAATGAAATGAATGTTCCTAACTCTTATTGGACTGATGCAACAAATATAGCCATATACATTATGAATAGGTCTCCAACCTCAAGAGTACATGGAGTTACACCTTATGAAGCTTAGTTTGGTTAGAAACCCAATCTTTCACATCTCAAAGTATTTGGTTGTGTGTGTTATGTTCACATACCTCAAGAATTGAGACACAAATTAGACCCGAAGGCAGATAGGTGTATATTTCTTGGATATTCTTCAGAGAAAAAGGGTTTTAGATGCTATAAACCTTGCACTAAAGAACTTAAGGTATCTAGGGATGTAATATTTGATGAGTTGCTACCTTGATATGGTAGCAAAGATGTGTTAGAGGTTGACAATGCATATGAAGCCGAGAAGAAGTTCAAAGTGCAACAACAAAGCATGGAGATAAGTGGTCCAACCACCTCAAGCACACCATCAAAGGAGAGTAGTACATCAGCTTGGCATGGAAGGATAAGGAATGAATCTCATTCAAGTGAAGGAAGTAGCAAAGGAAAGGAAAAGGCAAATGAAGAAGACCATCGATGGGTAGACATGGAATCTACATCTTATGAAGATATGGAAAAATTAGAAACTCCATGATTTAAAGCATCTAAAACAAGGAGGAGGAGATTCCTACCACCTAATGGTGAGGTAAGGTCATCAAATAAGGTTGAATACCCTGTTCAAAGGTTAACTTATGATTCATTCATTGCAAGACACTATGCCTACATGAGTCAAGTTATAGCTTGTGAAGAACCTAACCTTTTTGAAGAAGCAAATAAGCATAGGGAATGGATTGAAGCCATGAAGGAGGAAGTCAAGTCACTTGAAGAAAATGATAATTGGTCATTAGTGCCAAGAAAAAAGGACATGAAAGTCATCAGCAACAAATGGGTGTACAAGGTAAAGAGGCATGCAAATGAGAGCATCTCTAGGTATAAAGCAAGGATGGTTGCCAAAGGTTTTGCTCAAACCTATGGCATTGAATTTGAGGAAACATTCAATCCAGTAGCTAAGATGTCCACCATAATAAGTTTGATTGGAATTTCAACCTCAAAAGGTTGGAAGATGTACCAGTTCGATGTGAAGAATGCTTTCCTAAATGGAGAGCTTGAAGAGGTAGTCTTCATGGAGAAGCCCCAAGGCTTTGAAGATGAGAGGTTTCCACATCATGTATGCATGCTTAAGAAGTCTCTTTATGGACTCAAGCAAGCCCCAAGGGCTTGGAACCAAAGACTTGTGGACTAATTGGTAAAATGTGGATACAATCAGAGTCATGTAGACCCATCACTCTTTGTGAAGAAGGAAGGTAGAAATATTGTTTTCGTATGTATATATGTTGATGATTCGATCATTATAGGGGATGATGAAACCAACATCAAGGACATAAAGAGGAAGCTTGGATGTGAGTTTAAAATCTCCGATTTAGGGATTTTAAGGTACTTCCTTGGGATTGAAGTACTATATAAAGAGGAAGGTATATACTTGATGCAAAGGAAATATATTTTAGATCTTTTGAAGAACTTTGGCTTGTGTGATTGCAAGTCCATTTCAAATCCATTAGAAGTAAATGTCAAACTAAGTGCTCATGAAGGTGAAGAAGTGAAGGATGTGACCATGTATAGGTCAATATTTGGTTCTCTCTTGTATGCTACTATGACGAGACCATATATTGCACATGTAGTTGTAGTGCTATCTCAATTTTTACAAGCATCAAGAGTACCTCATCTTGTTGTAGCCAAAAGGGTACTTAGATACCTCAACAAATCAGTGAATGAAGGTCTATCTTATCCATTTGATGACGGATTAAATGTACACGCTTATTGTGATGCTGATTGGGCAGGTTCTAAAGATGACAGGAGGAGCACTAGTGGTTATGTTATTATGCTAGGGAGGAAGACCATCTCATGGATGTCAAAGAAACAACCAACAGTGGCTCTCTCATCGATAGAAGTTGAGTATAGAGGCTTAGCACAAGTCTCATGTGAGCTTATGTGGCTCAAGAAGTTGTTTGTCGATCTTGATTTGCACGTTAAGCAAGTACCTATTTTTTGTGAAAACATAAGTAGCATATGCTTGGCTCAAAATCCTGTGTTCCATGCAAGGTCGAAGCATATAGAAACGCATTAACAATTTATTAGAGAGAAGATCATGTCAAAGGATGTCAAGGTGGAGCATGTCAATACAAAGGACCAATATGCAGATATGTTCACCAAAGCATTGGATGGAGTAAATCCACAACACTTCAAGGCATGCCTTGGAATGAAGGAGCTAGGCATTGAGACTTGAGGGGGAGTGTTGAAAATCAAGTCTCATTCATGTAAAAAGGCTCAAACCACGAGTTTTTCAAGTGGACCAATAAAAAAGGAGGACCCAAAGTCTTTGAATCAAGTAAGAAGCTCCACCAAACTCAATCAAATTCAAATCTCATCAATCAGCCACCAAAAAGTGCACCTACACTGATTGGTGGGTGGTTAGCTAGATTGTAGGAAAAGTTAAACTCCATATAAGCATGATCCCGCCTTTGTTTCTTGAGTTGTATGCATTCCACAAGTTTCCCAATTAGTTTAGTAAATTCACAAACTCCAAAAAGCAGCCCCCTTGCTTGCTTACCTCATTTCTCATTATTTTGCTCCTCTCTATCTAGAGGTGTAGTTAGGCTTTTCCAAATCTGATTGTACGAGATTGCAAAGCATTGTTTGCTCTCTCATTCTACTCATTTTCATTGATTTCAAGCTTCATTTGGTCTCTCATATAGTGCCTTGAACTTTGCCAAAGTTTCAAGTTAATCTACTAAGTGAGTTGTGAGAAATTGCCAACTTTGTGAAGGTATATCTCTACACATAGGCAGAGAGTGTTGCAAACAGGTAGCCTATTTTGTAGAGGGTGGTTCTCCCAACTGGAATATCCATTTGGGACGATTTAAATCTTGTTGGGTAGCTCTTATAGTCTACTCTAAGTTTGCAAAATGTCATGAGTGGTGTAGAGAAAAGTTCAAAACAATGAGAATATAACACTACTTGTGGACCTAGTGGAAGGCAGCCATCTTCACGATTCTTTGTAGTGGTGTAGAGAAAAGTTCAAAACAATGAGAATATAACACTACTTGTGGACCTAGTGGAGGGCAGCCATCTTCCATTTTTACATTGGGATGTTAGAATCATCCCCCATCAATAAGGTGCTCTCAATTGGACTGTTCTCAAAAACATGTGCAATCAGATAGGCATGTATCTTTTCATACCAAGCACATGTTGCTTGCTTCAAACCATATAATGCCTTTTTCAATATGCACACTTGGTTTTCATACCCTTTGTGCACAAAGCCACTAGGCTGAAAAAGATACACTTCTTCATGCAAGTCACCATTCAGAAATGCAGTTTTAATGTCCAACTGATGTACAATCCAACCATGATGAGCTGCAAGTGCACAGATGCTACGAACATTAGTCATTTGGCATGTAGGTACAAAGGTCTCATCAAAATCAATGCCTCTTTCCTACACATAACCCTTTGCAACAAGCCTAGCCTTATACCTGTCAATTGTTCCATCAAGCTTATGCTTCAGCTTGTATACCCACTTAGTGCCAATGGCCTTCTTGCTAGGAGGCAAGTCACATAAAGACCATGTACCATTTTTCATGATAGCATCATATTGTGATTGCATAACAACCATCCAATTTTCAAAATTTTGTGCTCATCAAACAAAACAGGCTCATTCTAATCATAGACTAGAGGCAGCTATAGCATAGAAATCTGATGCAAAAGAGGCACTATGAGATCCATAACTAGTATGATATGACAGAGGTGCATCTAATTTGCTATCATGCAAAGTATGCACCAGCCATTTTGGCATAGTTTTTGCCTCCAGAGAACAAATCTCCAATATAAAATGAAGGTTTATATGGTGAGGAGTGGAGAAAATAAATTCCTTCTTAGGGTCAAAGCCCTCTACTAAAATGGTCAACAATGATGTGACATGATATCATGAAACAAATATGTGTATCCACACTAAAGAAACTCTCTCTGGTAACTGTCCTCTGTGCATGGACATATATGATCCATTCACACTAATGGAATTATCCTTCTTAAAACTATAAAGCGAGTATGTGATATCAATGGTTATAAAATCACCCATCACATTCTCTATTAGAAGAATACATATTTGCTAAATTATGAAGGATAACTCCTAATCCTAAGGAGATGTCTACTAAGAGCTCTCCTCTAATCTAGTGAGACATGCCTCCATGAATTATGAGTTCTTTTCTCCCTGTCCATAGAAGAAGAGTGCTCAAAGGGAATTCATTTCCACCATCCCATACTAGTGGAATCTTCTTCCAATTCATTGTGTCATATCTACACAAAATCTAATGTATATTCCATCTCTCTCTCTCTCTCTCTCTCTCTCTCTCTCTATATATATATATATATATATATATATATATATATATATATAATGGAATATGTAGGTGGGCTCTAATGAATCCCATATCCTCAAACTAACGTAGTTTGATTCTAGTCAACATATGATAGTGGATATCCCTTTCTTTTCCAAACGAAATTGTTCCTCGGTACCGAGACTAAGTCTAAGTACCTCTCCCTAGATCCCAGAAAACATATATGTATTGACTACCCCAGATATTCCTCACTCATGTATCTATGCTCTAAATCATAGAGCTAGTGCCATGAAGATGACCTTCGTAACCATCACTTGAATCATATTAGCAACCCTTGATGCTCTCTCATGAAACCCATCTCTATGATCCCATCTTATTGGTTCCCTTAGTAGTCTAGAAAAATTGCTTCACTACTTATTCAAGTGATGTGCATGAGTGAAACTAGTCAGTCTTTGGGTATTCCTCATAATACCCCATAGTCTCCTAATCATATTGTGAGACTCTTTTGAAGGTAAGTAAACATTTAGTACATTGGAGATTATCATAAAGGTATCTACCATGCCTCTATGCAACTCCCTAAAACCTATAAGATTGCTTGTGTACATTCCTAATGGTGAAGGTATATCTCCTTCCCCTTAGCAATCCTATGGTCCAAATCCATAAGGATTATGACTAGGGATCCAATAACTATTGAAGTTGCCTTATCTATGATGTTTTGATGGTCATAAGTCCATCAAGTACATGCTTACACCTTATTGATGTTTGCAGAGAAGGCATACTACTATGCTGTAAAATTCTTACCTAAAGGTAAGTGTGCATATAATGCCATGAGGTGGGAAAAAGTTTGATAGCATTTCCCCAAGGAAATGGTGTTGCAAGAAATTCTAACCATAAGATGAAAAATAAGACATCAAGCATGGTCAAATGATTACCAAAATAATGCAAATGTACAAAAAAAGCATACATAATCCATCTGTAGACCTGCTAAAAGATTTTTTTAGGACATGAAAATAATTAGAAAATGAAATGCACATTATGTGCAAGTGCTTCAAAGTGAAATTACTTCAATTGCCTTCCCGGTTTGCAAGATATGGCTTCTGCAAGGTAGTTATCAAAAACTGATCAGACTTTGTAGACCTGGATAGAGCTAGAAAAATACATTCCAAAATTTCTTTTCATAGAATGATATAAGATCTTGTTCTCTTTGAAGAGAGCTGTAGCACACCCAATTTGGGGTTTTCTAGCCCAAGATATGGCCTCTCCAAGTGTGACATGTCAAACTAGTGAACTAGTGAAGGTGTTGGAAAAAAGTGTGGAAATGTGATTTTTGAAGTGCTCAAAGGCATTTTTCCATCAAGAAAACTCTCAATTTCTCTCCATAACCTCAAAGGGTTCTTGGGTGCTCACGGGGTTGAGGCAATGGAAAATCATGTTCAACTCTTTGATGCCTATGTGCTATGTGAAGATGATTTGGCATATTTTCAGATTTTCAAATCCTCCCTTATTGCATATTAATTTTCTCCCCAAAAGAGGCATAAACCATAATTTTTACTTTCTTGCAAAAGGTTAGATGGGAAATTTGAGCAAGCTTCTAATCCATGTCTATTATGATCGTTTCTTGGATTTTCTAATTCCTTGGGGTAACATATATATCATACTTCATGTATGCATGCATTATTCCATACGAAGCCTCTTATATTATCTCTTTTCTTGCTTCCAAAAATGGAGATTTGCTAAAATTAGCACGTGATTTTTTTTCTCAAAAAGTGTGGAAAGGGCGTTTTTGAGGATGTAAGATACCTCCTTAACTTATGATTTTCTTGAATCTAATGATTACATAGGGAATCCCATATGACATACTCTCATTATGTATATTTTTTCCCATCCATCCATACCTAGAGCACCTCTATTTCCCTCCTCCAAAATGGGAACTTATTAAATCTAGGTGTTGGTATTTTTTCTCAAATAATTATGGAAGGGGTCTTGTGGAGCCTCAAACTCCTATCCTACTAGAAAAAAATTCTTTCTTTTGAATAGATGTTCATACACCATACTATATGTGTTGGAACATCAAGCTTACACTATGCTTGAGGTGGATTTGATCTACATCAAAGGCTATCGCGTCGAAAGAATATCCGTTGGAGAGTTCTTTTTCATATGCTCATTTATTGTATTTTTTGAGAATATTTTGATGGCTCATTTACCGTTGTAAAAGCCTTGAGTTGTACACATGTAAAGGTACAAATATAGGGCCAAAATCCCACGAAATTTTGGTGGTTGAAGTTGCATTCAATCAAGCAATCAATCACCTAAAAGTAGATCAATCAAGATCTTCACTTTTCCTAGATTGTAGGGAAGTGAATTGATTCCCTCCAACAACCATTCCCACCTTCATTTGAATTCAAATTCAAGTTGTAAAAGTCGTGGAACACTCCTAGAGGCTATATAGGGAGTTGAAATCACTTGTACATTACATGGAAGCAATATACATACACTTGTGACCATCATTGTCTTGCTCCTTCAATTTCTGCATCATCTTCTTCGCCAACAGTAATCTTGCAGAGGCTGCTGCTCTCTCCTCAGAGCTCCAAATTGAGTGCAAGAGGAATCATTGGAAAGGTATTAGTGTCTAGTATATGCCTGTAAATTTTCAAAGCATTTGGTTCAGCAGATTTGGAGAAATCGCAGTTTTTCTGCCTCGGGGTCAATCTCTGCGTATTCCTGAAAAATAGGAAGTACCACCGGTGAATGTCGCATTCATTCCTATAGCATATTTTGCTTATTCCTTATACTTTTGTGCATTCCATACACTCAACCCTATGTGTATCACTCCCATAAAAGGATTTTTTCTAATTGTAATCACGCTGGTCGCTATGGGCATTTGAAGTTCATTGTCTCTTCCATAGATACTAAGTTTTTTGAGCTAGTTGACCCGCGAACCTATCTGTTTTGTATCGACTCATTCTCCTTGATGCTCCAAGGTACATAGTGTGTTTCTTTGCACTTATAGCATGCCTATAAGGTCTATTTGAGTCTCCAAAAGCTCAAGGGCTGGTCTTGTGCCGGTTGGCTTGACCAAACTTCATCGCTTCGAAACGCACTTTTCTACCTTCGACAAGCTTCTCCAAGTTCTTTCAGTGGTATCAGAGCTAGATCAAGATGGGTGACGGATTTCCATCAATGATCGAGAAGCTTGATCGACACAACTACGCGGCTTGGCAAATCAGAATGGAGGCCTACTTGCAAGGTAGAAATCTTTATGGAATTGTAGCAGGTGATGAAGCTATGCCTATTCCAAGATCCAAAGGAGGACCTACACAAGAGGAGACAGATAAGCTCACACTTTGGTGCGCAAGGGATGCTCAAGCAAGGTCGTACATACTAAACTCTATCTCTGACTTTCTATTACCACATATTAGAGGATGCAAGACATCTCAAGAGACTTGGGATGCCCTGGAGACTTTCTTTTCTGCTAGTACCAAAGCAAGAAAGAATCATCTTTGGAACGAGTTCAACCAAATGAAGAAGACACCTAAACAAACCATCACAGAGTTTGTTACCAAGGTCAAGGAGGTTGCGGATCAGTTAGCATCCATTGGAGAGCTGATTGAAGAAGAGGTCATCATGAGGCAAATTCTCAACGGCATTCGAAGTGATAAGCAATGGCAATCCTTCACGACGGCCTATGATCTCATCATGGATGTGTAGACTCCAGACTTCAACATCTTTCTTGGACAACTCTTCAATCAAGAAGCCAATAATAGCATAAAGGAAGGTAACTCTTATCATGGTAATTCAACGAGTGCTCTATATGCAGATAAGAAGGATAAGAAGCAGAAAGGCAAGAAGAAGGAAGAAGATGAAGAAGAGACTTCCCAAGCCAACTTCGCAAGCAAGAGCAAGTGGAAATGGAAGAAAAAAAGGACCAAAGCAAGACAAAGCCAAAGGTCAGAATGTTCAACCTTGTGCCATATGCGATAAGACCAACCACACCACTCAGAACTGCTGGTTCAATGGGAAGACCCAGAAAGGAAGTGGAAGAGGTGGATATGGCGGCAATAGAGGCAGAGGTGGACACAACTTCAACAACAACAATAGAAGCTATAATAGAAGGGACTACAACAATTATTCAGAAGATCAACCACATGAAGACTCATTACTTCTTATGAACCTAAGCCACAAAGAAGGTAAAGAAGATGATCATTTGTTCTACATAGATTTAGGATGTTCGAATCATGTTGCAGGCAACATTGCTCTTCTATCTGACTTGGAAAGTCCAAAGCATAGACATGAAGTGCAAACAAGGGATGACACGAAGCACAATGTGGAGAAGATTGGTAATGTCAAAGCTTCCAATGGCAGGACAAACATTCTGAGTAAGGTTCTCTATGTTCCCACTATCACTAAAAACCTAATAAGTGTAGGCCAAATAGTTGAAAAAGGCTTGCAAGTTAGGTTCACCCAACATGGAGCTTTTGTGGAAGATCCATGTCAAGGCTTCAAGAAGATAGCCCGAGGTGAGAAGCATGGTAGGCTCTTTACTTTTGAAGTAGGAGATACCAGGAACATAGCTCTATTCAACTTTGGGTCTCAAACCCTAAGTGAGCTTGAAGTGTGGCATAAGAGACTTGCTCATGTGAATGAAAGAACCTTGAAGGATATATGCAGGGATCAAAGTGTTCTAGGACTGCCGAACATATCAAAGCAACACATGATCAACAGGTGTGATGCATGTCAGATTGGGAAGGCACAAAGACAACCATTCAACCACAAAGGCTACATCCACAACAACTTATTGGACTTAGTACACACAGATGTATGGGGACCAAGTCAAGAACCTTCATTGGCAGGATCAAGGTATTATGTCTCATTTATTGACGACCATAGTAGATGGACTGTTCTATACTTTATCAAGAGTAAGAATGAAGTATTTGATTGCTTCAAGAAGTATCTTGCACATGTGGAGAATCATACAGGTAGATCACTAAAGAAGCTCAGATCTGATGGAGGGGGAGAATACTTCTCCAAAGATTTTGATGAGGTCTTGCAGGATAAAGGTATCAAAAGGGAAGTGACTACCAGGTACTCTCCTCAACTAAATGGAATTGCAGAGAGGAGAAACAAGACATTAGTTGGATCAGCCCGAACAATGCTTGAAGAGAAGAAGTTGCCACATTATCTATGGGCAGAAACTATTTCAACTGCAGTGTACCTTGTCAATCGACTACCATCCAAATCACTTCAAGGTATGACTCCTTATGAAGCATGGCATGGAAGAAAACCTAGTCTTGGACATTGCAAGGTTTTTGGTTGTTTATCTTATGTTCATGTACCATCACAAATAAGAGGTAAGCTAGATGAAAGGGCAACAAAGGCAGTGTTTATTGGATATGATTCAACTCAGATAGGTTACAGGTTCTTCAATCCTTCAACCAAGCAATTCACTACAAGTAGAGATGTTGTGTTTGAAGAACACAGGTCTTGGTATGATGAAGACAAACAAAAGGTAACACTACCATATGATCTTGATTATGACTCTCATCAATTAGGAAGCAAGCATGATACACAGGTCCAGGATCCAAGAAGTGATACAGACGATGACCAAGATGAAAGAGAAAGGGATTACAAGCTATGGAAGTCAAGAGGCAAAGCAAAGATGCAAGAGGTTGGAGAATGCTCCAAACAAGCACCTAGAAGATCAGCAAGAGAGAAGAAACAACCAGAAAGGTATGGATATGATTCCACATTTGTTACAAAGCATTCAATCTACTTGGCAAAAGACTCTATTTCAGAGGAACCCTCAACCTATGAAGAGGCAAAGGGAAACCCTAATTGGGAAAAGGCCATGAACGAAGAGATAGATGCATTGAAGGAAATGGACACTTGGGATTTGGTTCCAATGTCACCGAATCAAAAGGTAATTGGTTGCCGATGGGTATATAAAGTTAAAAGAAATTCAGATGGATCAGTTTGCAGGTACAAGGCAAGATTAGTTGCCAAAGGATGCTCACAAACTCATGGTATAGACTATGAGGAAACATTCTCACCAGTTGCAAAGATGACTACAATCAGGACATTGATAAGTGTAGCTGCTGCAAGGAATTGGAGACTCCTCCAACTTGATGTGAAAAATGCATTCTTAAATGGTTGGATAAGTGAAGAGGTATACATGTCACAACCACCAGGTTTTGAAAACCCTAATCATCCATCTTATGTTTGCAGACTTAAGAAAGCATTGTATGGATTGAAACAAGCTCCAAGAGCTTGGAATTACAGGTTGGTTACATATCTTCAAGACCAAGGGTTCAAAGCTAGCAGCTCCGATCCTTCTCTATTCATCAAAAGGGATCACAATGAGGTTATCTATCTATGTGTATATGTAGATGATATTATTGTGACAGGTGATGATCTAAATGGCATTCAAAGGATCAAGAGACACATGCAAGAGGAGTTCAAAATCAGTGACCTAGGTGAGCTCACATATTTCCTAGGTATGCAGGTGATATACACAGATGAAGGAATGTATTTGACTCAAAGAAGATACATTCAGGATCTTCTTCTCAAGTTCAAAATGGAGAACACTAAACCTGCAGGTACACCTTTGGAGATGAATCATAAACTTAGTGTTTATGAAGGTGAGAAAATTGAAGACATAAAAGAGTATCAAAGCTTGGTAGGTAGCTTGATATATGCTACTCACACAAGGGCAGACATCTCATATAGTGTGGGAGTGCTTAGTCAGTTCATGCACTCACCAAGAAGACCACACATGGATGCGGCTAAGAGAGTACTTAAGTATCTCAAAGGTACAATCAACGAAGGTATATTCTATCCTTACTCTTCCGATTTGGATATCAAAATCTACTCAGATGCAGATTGGGCAGGAGCTAAGGATGATAGAAAAAGTACATCTAGTTACTTAGCATTTGCAGGTTCGAAGCTAGTGTCATGGAGTTCCAAGAAGCAACCAACAGTTGCTTTATCCTCAACTGAAGCAGAGTATAGAGGCTTGACCATAGCAACTCAAGAGGCAATATGGTTAAAAGCATTGTATACAGATTTGGGACTTGTGAGTTCCAAACCTCACATATTTGGAGATAATGTAAGTTCCATGCATCTAGCAGCAAATCCTATTTTTCATGCGAGAACCAAGCATATAGAAGTCCATTATCACTTCATCAGGGAGAAGCTCATGGCAAAGGAGATTGACATTTCTTTTGTTCCGACTGAAAAGCAAGTAGCAGATATGATGACAAAGGCACTTGATGGAATAAAGCTTTGTAGATTCAAAGCTATGGCAGGTATTCAACCTATCAGAGAATGAAGACTCAAGCATACTTTAGCTTGAGGGGGAGTTGTTGGAACATCAAGCTTACACTATGCTTGAGGTGGATTTGATCTACATCAAAGGCTATCGCGTCGAAAGAATATCCGTTGGAGAGTTCTTTTTCATATGCTCATTTATTGTATTTTTTGAGAATATTTTGATGGCTCATTTACCGTTGTAAAAGCCTTGAGTTGTACACATGTAAAGGTACAAATATAGGGCCAAAATCCCACGAAATTTTGGTGGTTGAAGTTGCATTCAATCAAGCAATCAATCACCTAAAAGTAGATCAATCAAGATCTTCACTTTTCCTAGATTGTAGGGAAGTGAATTGATCCCCTCCAACAACCATTCCCACCTTCATTTGAATTCAAATTCAAGTTGTAAAAGTCGTGGAACACTCCTAGAGGCTATATAGGGAGTTGAAATCACTTGTACATTACATGGAAGCAATATACATACACTTGTGACCATCATTGTCTTGCTCCTTCAATTTCTGCATCATCTTCTTCGCCAACAGTAATCGTGCAGAGGCTGCTGCTCTCTCCTCAGAGCTTCAAATTGAGTGCAAGAGGACGCATTGGAAAGGTATTAGTGTCTAGTTTATGCCTGTAAATTTTCAAAGCATTTGGTTCAGCAGATTTGGAGAAATCTCAGTTTTTCTGCCTCGGGGTCAATCTCTGCGTATTCCTGAAAAATAGGAAGTACCACCGGTGAATGTCGCATTCATTCCTATAGCATATTTTGCTTATTCCTTATACTTTTGTGCATTCCATACACTCAACCCTATTTGTATCACTCCCATAAAAGGATTTTTTCTAATTGTAATCACGCTGGTCGCTATGGGCATTTGAAGTTCATTGTCTCTTCCATAGATAGTAAGTTTTTTGAGCTAGTCGACCCGCGAACCTATCTGTTTTGTATCGACTCATTCTCCTTGATGCTCCAAGGTACATAGTGTGTTTCTTTGCACTTATAGCATGCCTATAAGGTCTATTTGAGTCTCCAAAAGCTCAAGGGCTGGTCTTGTGCCGGTTGGCTTGACCAAACTTCATCGCTTCGAAACGCACTTTTCTACCTTCGACAAGCTTCTCCAAGTTCTTTCAATATGTATGCATGTCTTTTCCCACCAATTTATGGAAATACCCTCTTCATTTCCCTTTCCCAAGATGGCTATTAATCAAAATAGCCCCTGAAATTTATGTAGAAAATCATGTAAGAGGGCTATTCTGGAGATACCTAAAGCCTATGCTTTCTTGTGTTTTGAGTGATCGCTTGAGTCTAGATGGGAGTGCATACCTCATACTCCTCATATACATAATTTTCCCTCAAAAATTGGTTTTCCAGACCCATTCTTTTCTTCCTATGAAAATGAGGATTAGCAAAAACTCAAACCCAATGCATATGTAGAATAAGGATGTTGTCCTTTCCTCCCATCCCACTGTGAGTGCCATACATGGCCCCTCATGGGTATGTCCCTGGGATAAGATCTTGATGGGCTCAAGGCAGGGAGATAAAGGAATTACTCCTTGCCCTCATGGGCTCGGTGACAAACACAAATTCCATTGTTACTTGGTTCACCCTCTAGACGACATACGATTTATTATAGGGCTCCATAACCTCTCTTTTGAAGCTTCTTAGCATGTTGATTTAACATGTACACTAAATCTCCAACTTTAAATCCCTTTTTCTTAATGTGTGCATTGCAATATGTCTTCTATCTATGCTTATGTGCATATGTTTCTACAATTAGTTGTGGACACATGCCTTTTAGTTTTTCTATGATAAATCATGTCCCTTCCACTCGTAAGCTTTAGCTACTAGTAACGTTATCAAGAAATTAATTGGAAGGATCACATTTTGGCCATACACTAGATTGAAAGGATTGAATCCTAGAATCATCTTATGGATACTCTAAATGCCTAAATAACATGATGCAAGTGCTTGTCCCAATCATATCTATAATTATTGATAATCTTGGATAGGATGGTGAAAAATACTTTATTTGAAATTTCTACTTTTCCATTATCTTGTGGGTGATAGGGTGCTCTATCACTCACAGTTTCTCTTTGAAGTCCAAATCTAGTAAATATGTTCAAATATGGCCTTTTCTAGGTATGCATATCATTCTTCCTAGTAGCTTTAACCTTTACCCACTTGGTTAGATATTCAAAAGCTACTATGATGCATTCAACATGGAAGCCTCTTGTTGGTGGGTTTATTGGTCCAACAAGATCTATGCCCCACTTATTAAAGGCCCTCACTTTTATTTTTGGTTGTAGTGGCATCTCATCCCTTTAAGGGAAAACTTTGTCCTTTTGCAAATATTGCATATCTTGTGTTTTTGGCATCCATATTGAGCATGGGCCATCGAAATCCTACAAAAAGGATCATCTTTGCAATCCTCTCAATTGAGGAGTGGCCTCTACCCACACTTGTATGATGCGTTTCCAACATGGAAGGGTATTCACTATCATGAATGCACAACCTTAGTTTCCGATCTTGTGATTCTTGAAAACTTGGTTGCCTAAAATCATGTAATCCTTTCTCTTTGCTTCTTATCCCATCTTTCTTTCAGCTTTAGCCCATGAAGGGTATTATTTGTGATTAAAAAATTATGCCATGGTTCTACTCCATTAAGGTGCTATGTGGAATAACAAGGGCATATGTTTTCACAAGATTATTTCTCCATGCATTCCCAAAAACTTCTCACATGTCCATGCATATCCTTTTGCATATAAGTACAATGCAATCAAAGCCTATATAACTTTTGAAATGCTTTGGATTCAGCTTTGTGAGCTTTCAGATAGCTTCATGAGTCTACCACATGAGATTTTTCCTTTCATCATCCTCTATACATCTCAACATGACTCCATTTGAATTTCTAAACTAGAAACTATCTTCTATGGTATGATGGTTTCATCGTACAACATCATACTCACTTTTTTGAGTTTATCCTATGCTTATGTCCATAAGCAAATATTGGAACCATTAGTTTTTCCGATATAGCTACTTCCAAGTTGAAGAAATTACATATCTAGAGTTCATTAGCTACCCCTTGCATTGGTTCTCTATGTGTCATACCTAGATAAATGATTGAATATCACATGAGTGTCTTTATTCACTACTACTTCAAAATGAATTCCATTTAGTAGTAGGAACAATGTGAAAAGTCTCTCGGTATTACAAGGTTTTTTCACCAACTATAGAATTGCTTGGTGTTCTACAAAGAAATTATTTTTTTTCGATAAATGGTAGTATCTAAATTCCTTCACAATGTATGCCATTCCTAGAGATTCTCACTTAGTGGTAGTTTAATTTCTGTCATCAATACTTAATGTCTCACTAGCATAACCTATAGGAAGATCTATGTTTCCTTCATTTATCCATTGTACAAGTATAGATTGGTTGGAAAGAATAAATACAAAAATCATCTACATGCACCTCCATAAGAATTCTCTCAATATGTGATACATTAGTCATCCGAACATTGGATAAGTCAAATGGCATGACTTGGAAGGCATAAATGCCCCACTTAGTAGCAAAAGTTGTCTTGCATTGGTCTTTAGGGGTAATGGACACCTAATTATACTGGGAGAACCCATCAAGGCAGCTATATACTTCCTTGCCTCCTATCCTTTCCAACAAATGGTCTATGATAGGGAGAGATAAAATGTACCTAATAGTGGTTGCATTGATATTCTTTTGATTAATGCACACCCTAAATTTTTCATTGTTTTTGGGGCTACCTCTATAGGCACCACTCGCTCAATGTTCTCAATCTCATAGATGAATCCTATAGCGAACAACTTGTCTTTTCCTCCTTTATGTTGACTGAATAGAAATCATCATATGTCTATGGTCTTTTGGAAAGATTTTGCATCAAGCATCAATGGTATTATGTGAAAACAAATCTGTCCATTGAGTCCCTTGAGATCTTTTATATTTCCAAGCAAAGAAGTCTCCACATTCTCAATACCATTATCAGCTTTTTCTCTTCTCTCCTGACACATTCTTTCCAATGAAGATTTAAGTAGTCTGAGCCATGATAATGGGATTAATTTGGACTAATGTAGAGGTGGTCCCAAAAGAGAAAATTTGAGTTTGTGTTATGGTAGAAGTCAAAATATTTCTTTGAGATTTAATAGCTTGTGAAGCATTATGAGGACCACAAGTCAAAGTGACCACTATCTTACAAATACCATTCACAAACACATGAAGTCAATGATTAGTGAAATTCGATTGGGTATCTCCTTCAAGAGGGTAATATGTTCTATTACACTTATCTTTGTACATGGTTAGTATCATTGGATCTGCATACTTAAACTCGTGTATGTCCAAGTGATATGGACCTCTACCCATAGGTGGTGGAAGATCCCAAAATGACTATTTCTATCTCGGAAGTGAAATACACCCCATGGATAGTCCCATCATTGATGAATTTGCTTATATCTATGGTCCTTGTAATGAATGTAAAATATTAGGATACACTTTAAGTTGGTTAGGATTAACATATTTCAAAAGTGAATTACACCTTATGGATGACTTTGCTTATGCATATGGTCCTTGTTAATGAAGGTAAACTATTAAGATTGAATCTAATTTGTTGGGGAAGCTATTAGGATTGAATTTAATTTTGTTAATTAGGAATCCATGAACTCTGTGCCTTGCACATTAACTCTCTCTAGTTTATCAACCATCATGTAGTAATCTCCCATTTTTCTATGCATAAATCTCCCTAAAGTTTGACTATTATGGCATTTAGAAGAGTTAAATCTCTAATATCACCATGCCCTATGAGAGAATTGCCACAATTTTATTGGTAAATGGGACCTCCTAATATGTTTTTTGATGGAAGATGTCTCCTCCAAATGCACAACTAGAAGCTTGGACCCTGCCCAAGAACTAGTTGCTCTTAGACTAGTACTCTCTAAAAACTTGTATAGCTCTCAATTCCCAAACTCAATTAAGTAACCCTTTCAACCACATAGATTAGGAACTAAGACCTTGAATGAGCTATGAATCATTGTAATTCAACACCTATAGATTAGTCAAGTTAGTGACACAAGACATACTAGTTTTCTTAACACGATTCAGGACAAACCAACAAAGAACAAAATAGCTATAATTCAAAGTAAAAGAAGAATTTAAAAAAATTCTTTTAGTTCTAGAATCCTTCATTTATAGGCTTTCTAAAAAGTACAATAACTCTGAAAAGGAAGCTTCCTATAGAGAAAAGATGAAGTCCTAACACTTTGCTATAGAAATCCAACACGCTTAGTAAAGGGTAGGAGAGATATACAAGAGGATATGAGCTCCTATGATAGACAATGGCTCAATAACACATGTACAAGCAGGACCCCAACTTCCTACCATACAAAAATGCTTAGAATGAGCTTGGATGGTACTTAAATAGCCATAGGTGCCATAGCTCACACACACACACAATCAACGAGGAGCATACACACAGATTGAGGTAAGGAAGAATGATCTTCTTCTTCTTCTTCTATTACATAAAAGGAATGTACAAGAATGACCTAAAACAACAATACAAAAAGTGCAATATATAAAGAAAAGTAAATAAGGAAAATCCTAATATTTGTGAATGAGTGAGTTGGCAAGAAAAAAATGTGCCATCAATCTTGGTAGATAAATCTAGCAAAGCTCAATGAAGTATGCTTGACATATATTGGTGTGACCACTATACATGTTAGAGAAACGAAAAGTAATAAGTGTCATCTTGGATCATCACATGTTGAGCTTGATATCTCAACACTCCCCCTCAAGCTCAATGTCATGTCCTCTAATCCAAGCATCTTTCGAAACTTCTTCAGCTTCTCTGCTCCAAGTTCTTTAGTGAAAATATTAGCAACCTACTCATCTGTTCTCACATAAACAATATCAATATCCCTGATAATACCTTCTCTCTAATGAAGTGATAATGTACCTCAATATGATTTGTTCTAGCATGAAAAACAGGGTTTCATGCTAACTATATGTTGTTAAGATTATCACAATAGATGGTGATAGGCTTTTGCACTTGCACACCTAAATCTACAAGTAGAATCATTAGTCATGATGCCTCGCATGCTACCATTGCAACACCTCTATACTCAGCCTTTATACTTGACAAAGCAATAGTGGGTTGCTTCTTACTACTCCATGTAATAGCTGCACTCCCAAGTGAGAATAGAAAGCCACTAGTATATCTTCTATCTGGAATGCTACTAGCCCAATCTACATCTACACCAGCTTCATAAAACAATGCATAATCCAAAGTAGCACTCACATAACGTAGAGTGCACCTCAAAACATCTAGATGTGGCTTCTTGGGAACCTGCATAAATTGAGTTTCAAGTCCAACAGTGTAGCTTATATCAAGCTTTGTAATTGTGAGATATATCAAACTTCCCACAATTTTCCTATACGTAGTAGCATTTTCCAATGCTTCACCTGATGTAGTATCCAACTTTAAATTCTGACCTAACGGCAAAGAAATTGGTTTACAATCAGCCATACCATACTTTTGTAGCATACTCAAGGCATATTGCCTATGTGACATCCATATATCTATTTTTGTATGTATAAACTCAATGCCCAAGAAGTAGCGCGGTACACCAAGATCTTTCATGTCAAATTCCTGCATAAGGAGTTGCTTTACCTCTTTAATGATTAATTCATTGTCACCTCCTACAATCAAGACATCAACATAAATAGCCACAATCGGGATGCCATCATCACCCTTCCTTGCATATAATGAATGATCTCCATCACACATAGAAAATCCAATGGTGGTCAAATAATTAGCAATCCTTGCATGCATGGAATGAGGGACTTGTTTAAGTCCATAGAAAGCCTTTTGCAACGTGCAAACATATTCTGGGTGCTTTGAATCTTCATATCCTTGTGGCTGGTCCATGTATAATTCTTCCTGTAACTCACCATGTAGGAAAGCATTCTTCACATCCATATGTGGCAAAGTCCATCCTTTTGTTGTAGCTACTACAACAAGTGTTCTGATAGTAGAAATTTTAGCTATAGGGCTAAAAGTTTCCTCATAATCAATGCCATATGTTTGTGCATATCCTTTTGCTACCAATTGTGCATTCTACATGCTTATGCTACCATTAGCAATGTGCTTTACCTTGTAAACCCACTTGCTGCCTATGGGTTTCTTTCCTTGAGGCAATGGAACCAGCTTCCATGTATTGTTTCCATAAAGTGAAGCCATCTCCTCATCCATAACTTTTTCCCAATCTGCATTTCCAATTGCATCTTCAAAACGAGAAGGTTCAACATCTCGTATTACCTTGGTCATGTAGGCACAATGACGAGCCATGTAATTGTGATATGTCAATCATTGCACTGAATTTGGCATCCCCTTGGATCTTCTTGGTCCTGGGTCACTTCTCCTTGTATCATCTGCATGTGCCTTTCTAACTCCTAGAGTCTCCACAAAGGGCAATCCAAGTTCCTCATCAAGGCTCTTTTTTGAACCACTTGAATCTCGATCAATGTCTTCAAAACCTGTAGATGTTTTACTACCAACAAAAAGCTTTTCTTTACCTTTCTTTGATGTAGTTGATGAATTTGATGGAGTGAAATTTCCATGCAATCTTCCACTCCATGGATTTGAGTTGGATCTATTGCTTGGTGATACATTTGGTCCACTCAAAACTTGAGATTCTGCACTTGATTTTTCAGCATTTTCTTTGTCATTTGGTTCAAGATCAAGTCCATCTTTGGCATCTGCATAGAATCTTGACATTTCATCAACAACACATCTCTGCTTACCTTCACCTATCGTGTGAGTGGCTTATAACATTTATACCCTTTTTGTTCAAGGGAGTACCCAATGAAGATACATTTTTCTACTTTTGGACCAAGCTTTGTCCTCAACTCATCTGAAACATGTACATATGCAATACAAACAAATACTTTAATATGTGATAAGTTTGGCTTTTTACCTATAAACTTCTCTTCAAGTGTAACTTGATGTACAATAGCAGTTGGAGTTCTGTTCATGATGTATACAATAGTGTGCATAGCTTCTGTCCAATAACAATGAGGCATATTCTTCTTAGCCATCAAGGCTCTTGCTATTTTTGCAATATGTCTATTTTTGTGTTTAGCAACGCCATTCTATTGTGGTGTGTACCTGCATGAAAACCAACATTGAATTCCATGACTTTTAAGAAAGTTGCTGAATTCATTTGACATGTATTCACTTCCTCCATTAGACCTCAATGTCTGAATATAATTTCCTGTCTAAATTTTGACCATAAGCTCAAAATTTTGGAAGTGAGTGAACACCTTACTCTTCTCTTTCATGAAATATACCCATACTTTCCATGTATGGTAATCAATGAAAGTAACATAAAACCTACAACCACCCATAGATGTGGTGTTTGTAGGATCCCAAACATCTGTATGTACTATTTCTAGCACATTCTCACTAACATGCTTGTCATGCAAAAATGATGCTCTTGACTGTTTACCAAATTGATATGTTTCACATACCTTTTGCATCTCTACAACCTTGAAATTTGGTAGTCCATTGATAATGTCCTTTGAATGCATCAATTTTAGCATGTGCAAATTTGTATGTCCAATCCATTTGTGCCATATCTCTATATCAACAATAACTCTTGCACCTTTTGCAAACATGGCTGCATTGATTTTAGGAATTTTCACATTTGAGGTGAACACCCTACCCACTTTGTTTCCTTTGGTAATCAATCGTCCATCTTGTTTGTACTCTTCTACATATAACCCATCAGCATTGAACCTTACTTGTAATCCTTGGTCAACCATTTGTCCAATAGAAACCAGATTCTTTGTTATATTTGGAACATGCAGCACATCAATAAGATGTTTACCTTCCCATCCTCCATAGACAATGCTATGTTTCCTATATGCACGATGGGGTGTGATGTGTCATCACCTGTTTCAACATATCCAAGAACTAGTGATTTTTGCAAACTACTAAACCATTCCACATGACTCACCATGTGATTTGAATCAATTGAATCAACATACTAGACATTACCATTCGATTTTGAAACATCAGAAGACATCGTATTCATCATGTGATGTTGAACCATGAACAACTTCTTAGGATCATCTGCACTTGTGGATGCATAGTTATTTTTTACCTTCTATTATTTTGATTCTTCAACCTGCAATCATGTTCAAAGTGTCCACGTTTACCACAATTCGAGCATCCTTTATTGTCATTACTTGAATTGTTTCTTTGGAAATTTCTATGGCCTCTTTGGCTCCCCCTACCTCGAAACTACCCTCTACCTCCTACATGATTCTGATGTTGACCTTGGTCTTGGTTACTGTTTCCTCTTTCGCTTCTGAAGCCTCTATCTCTAACTCTTCCTTTACTAGAGTAGAATATATGCTTAGAACTAGGTTTTCCTTGGGAGTTCAAGTCCTCACCAAGATTCTTTTCTTCAATAATCAACATGGATACCAGATCATCAAAATTTGGAATATTTTCCCTAGTTTGAATAGATGTTCTAAACTACTTATATGCAGCTCCGAACCACAAAGGCATACTTCCACCTTATCATCATCATCTACATTCACATCAATAGATGCAAGTGAATCACATATGCTTTTGATTTTCAAGGTGTAGTCACTTACGAAGATGCCCTTTTTCTCCATCGTATGCAACTCGTTCTTGAGTTGCAATTTCTAAGCCTTTGTATTGGTCTCATACAATGTGACCAAACTATTCCAAGTCTCTCTCGGAGTCTTGGCATCTTGTATGTGCCGAATCATGCTATCTTGTATGCTAATAGATAGCCAATACATTACCTTTTGTGCTCCTTGATTCCATTCCTCATATGCTCTTAATTGGTCTTCACTCCGATTCCTCTTTGGTAACTACAGAGCATTTTTGTTATGTCATTTGATGTACTTCCAATAGCCTTTCCCCATCAAGGAATTTGTAATTATGAATCTCTAAGCATGGAAGTTTTTCTTGTCTAGCTTATCGCTCATAAGTTGACTCATTCCATCTGCATCCATTTTTGGAGTAATTCATAACACTACAAAAACACTGCAAGCAGTAATTGTGCTTGAACACAATTGCACTTTGACATGACAATTCAATATAAAAAAAACATAGTTTTCATGTATCAATAGTACACAAAATTGCTTGAAATTCTCAATTTGGAATATATCAGTGTTTCCGAACAAGATGAAAGTTACAATTTTGCAAACTGACATGGTCTTTCAATGGGTCCCACCTTGCAGGCTCGAAATGGAGGTCCAGATGGCTCCAAAACAAAATTTTTGTAGCAATCTGAGGTCTTTTGTGAATCATGCTTTCTCCATGCCTTCTCTTGTACTCTTCACTATAGACCTCCTCCACAAGCTCTCTACAGCCACACTCGCTCTAATACCATGTCACGTGGAAGGAGATAAGGAAGAGAGCTCACACACACACTCTCACAATCAAAGAGGAGCACACACAACAAATTGAGGCAAGGAAGAATGATCTTCTTCTTCTTCTATTACATAAAAGGAATGTACAAGAATGACCTAAAACAACAATAAAACAAGTGCAAAATATAAAGAAAAGTACATAAGGGAAATCCTAATGTTTGCGAATGAGTGAGCTGACAAGAAACAAATGTGCCATCACTCTTGACAGATAAATCTAGAAAAACTCAATGAGATATCCTTGACATATACTAGCATAACCACTATACACGTCAGAGAAATGAAAAAGTGATACATGTCATCTTGGATCCTTAAATGTTGAGCTTGATATCTCAATAATAGGATCCTTCCATGACTCTTCATATGTCCTCCATGTCTCTTCAACTACCTTGTGACTTTGTGTCTTCATTGGAGTGTCTTTTTGTGGTTCAATACCTCCGTTTGGATAAGTTTGTGCCTTCAAGATGTGCTTTGACTTTCCTAAGGTTCAAAAGCCTTCAAATGAAGTTATTTAGTGAAAAACATATGTTTTATCTTGCCCTAAAAGCACATAACTTTTAACTCTCCCCCTCAAGATCAAGCTTCTTTGCTTTCAAGTGTGGGAGTTGGTTCCTTCATACTTATCATACATTTGAGCATTTCCATCCTCTTTGCATCCCCTTGTAAGAAGGTCTGCATTTTGCTTCTTTGTGTTGATATGCTGAATATCCACTTGCTTATCCAAAATATTTTCTCTTATGAAGTGATAAGGCACTTCTATATGCTTGTTCCTAGCATGGAACATTGGATTCTTTGAAGGGTAGATACTTGAGATATTATCTCCAAGAAATGGAACAATGCCAACTTGAATATACAAAACTTTTAAGAGCTTTTTAAACCACATTATCTCACATGTGGGTTGAGCAAGAGCCCTATATTCTATCTCTGTGGAAGACAATGCAGTTTTGGGTCATTTCTTTGACATCCATGATACACAAGTCTTAAGATTCATCACTATGTATCGTGAGGTACTCATGTCATCCTTGGAGCTAGCCCAATGAGCAGTTACATAGTCTTTTCTTTTCAAATCACAATCATATGCATAATAAAGGCCTTCATTGATTGTACCTTTGATGTACCTTAGAATCCTTCTACTTGCATTAAAGTGATCAAATGTGGGTGCATGCATGAATTGTCAGAGCACTCTAACAGTATAAGATAGATCAGGTCTATTAATGGCAACATAATTCAAGGACCCAATCAAACTTCTATACACATGCTCATCCTTGAGCTTACCACCTTGATCTATGCTTAGCTTGACATTGCAATCCATTGGTTCTCTCAATGGCTTACAATATTCATACCAAACTTGTATAACAAGTCAAGTAAGTATTTCCTTTGCATAAGATAGAAAGCCTACTTGACATATACAATCTCAATTCCTAGAAGTATTTTAGCACACCAAGATCTAAAATTTTAAATTCCTTTCCCAATTTGGCCTTTATATACTTGATACCTACATCATCATCACATGTTATGATTAAATCATCAACATATATGCATATGTACAAAGGCTTCTCATCAAGCCTTTTTACATAAAGTGAAGGATCAACATCACTTGGTGCATGTTTGCATCTAATAGGGTACTCAAAAAACCTTTGCTTCCATGCTCTCAATGCTTGCTTGAGTCCATTCAAAGATTTCTTGAGTCTACATACAAAATTAGGGTTTCTAGGGTCTTGATCATATCCCATGGATCATTGCATGCAAACAATCTCTTCAAGATCACTACTTAGAAAAGACTTCTTAATGTCTAATTGGAACGATTTCTACCTTTTAAAAGTTGCAATGGAAACCAATGTCCTAATTGTCTTGATTTTTGCAATAGGACTAAATATCTCTTTATAACCTATCCCATGTGTTTGGGTAAAACCCTTAGCTACAAGTCTAGATTTATATCTGGCTATGGATCCATCAGAGTTCCTTTTGATCTTGTGGACCTGCCCATTTGTGACCACTTTCATGTCATCTTGCCTAGATACAAGCTCCCATGTCTGATTGTCATGAAGAGCATCCATCTCTTCTCTCATAGTATTTATCCATACCTTGTCTTGATAGGCTTCTTCATATGTGCATGGTTCCTTGTACTTCACAACCTGAGACATAAAAACATAATGTGTAGCAATGAAGCTATCATATGTTAGCCTTTGAATATGGTCTTCAAAACTCTTTGACCTCCTCTCATTACCAGTGGTAGAATAATTCTTCAAGTGCCTCTTTTGTTTCACATTAGGAGTCACTACCTCTTCAAAATCATCTTGATCCTCACTAGCATGGAAGTCCCTTACCACATTATCCTTATTATATTGGTTGTGGATGCATATTGAGCTTGTTTCACCTTCCTTCTCTTTTCCTTTGAGTGATGAAGGACTCCTTGATGGACTTGAAGGGGAGGGGCCACTCAAACTTGTGCTAAACTTGAGTTTGTTCTTCATAGACTTTTTCTGCTTCCTCAATATCTTCAACCTTCAATTCATTAGGTGGTTCATAAAATGGTTTATATTCATCAAATACCACATCCCTTGATACTTTAAGTTGCTTTGTGATGGGATTGTAACATCTATACCTCTTTTGTTCAGTAGAGTAGCCTATAAATATGCATTTCTCTACCCTAGCATCCATCTTACCTTCTCTCACCTCTTGAGGTACATGCACACATCCAAAACTCCTTAGATGTGACAAGTCAAGTTTCCTTTGGTAATAAACCTAATCTCGAGTAGCATCATGAACTCCTAACATGGTTATCCTATTCATCAAGTAAGAAGTTGCATTTGGTGCATCAGCCCAATATATAATCCCTTCATCCTACAAGAACTCGATAAAATCACTAGAGAAGTACTCTCCACCATCTGATCTTAGAGTTTTGATCTTGTGCCCCATTTTATTATCAGCTTGTGCCTTGAATCTTTTGAATGTATCAAACACATCACTCTTGTGCTTACTGGTATACAACCAAATCTTTCTCGAGAAATCATTAATAAAGGTTACAAAGTAGTTGTTACTTGCATGTGATGGCTCTCTTGATGGTCCCCATACATCTTTGTGGACCAAATCCAAAACCCATGGAGTCACATAGCTTGATGGCTTGAAAGGCCTTTTAGTCTGCTTCCCAAAATTGAAATGCCTCACATACCTCATGCAAGTTAGTGTTGGAGTTTGAGGTCTATGGAAGCACACAAACAACACAAGGAAGAAGAAGAAGTTTGGAGGACAAACAATACTGAATTTATTACCACTAGAATGTACAAAGATAAGTGACCCGTTAGAGCAATAAGCGTATATACAAGCCGAGAGAAAGAAACCTCCTAGAGAGGGAAAAAAGTGCCCCGGCACTCCTAGTGTGTTCACATGTATCACTACCTAAATATATCAAAAAATCCCCCCTAGGAGTGATGCGGTGAACAAGGATATGTCACTCATGTATAAGGAAGTGCCAAGCTATGTGGAATCAATCCACAAAAGGAAGTAAGCCCAAAGCTCTGCGGAAAGCTTCAAACTTCTCCCTAAGCAAAGCCTTCGTGAAAAGGTCTGTTCTCCAGCATGGGCACATATGCCAAGTTAATCTCTCAAGCAGAGAACCTCTATTTGACATAAATATAATGCATCTCAATGTGCTTAGTGCGAGCATGGAACATAGGGTTCCTCACAACTACCAATGCACTCTGACTGTCAGTGAAGATGGTGGTGGTAGAAGACCAAGACCCAAATCAGCCATAAGGCATCTGAGTCACACACACTCAACAATAGCTATGAAAGCTGCCCTATACTCAACCTCACAACTAGAAGTGGCCACAGTAGTATGCTTCTTGCTCACCCAAGATATACATGAGCTACCAAGCATGAAGCAAAAGCCACTAGTGGACTCATGAGTGTCATAGCGACGAATCCAGTCAGAGCCAAAAAAAGGATGCAAATCTGGTGGTAGTGATCCCCCCTTGGGATAAAACAACCCAAGTAGCTAGGTACCACTCAAGTAGCAAAAGATACGCTTAACCGCCTACCAATGCTTGACACCTAGAAAATGCATAAACGTGCTCATCTGTGAGATAGGAAATTGAATATCTGGTCGAGTAATGCATAAGTAAATCAAGCATCCAACACCCTGCTGATAGAGAACATCATCAAATGCATCTCCTACATCATGAAGACTCAATCGTAAACCTGTCTCCATAGGAGTGGCAATAGATTTATAGTCTTCAAGGCCAAAATGCTGCAATAATGTGTCAATATATTTCGTTTGACACAAATCTATTCTTCCATCAGCTTGCATAAATTGAATGCCCAAATAATGATGCAAATGCCCCAAATCAAACATCTCAAATGAGGCATGCAAATGAGCCTTGAAATTAGCAATATGCTTCTCACAAGGACTAGTGAGCATCATGTCATCAACATACACAACAATGATTAGAAGCACATCATTACCATGCTTAACATATAAGGTGCTTTCAGTTGGACTGTTCTCATAACCACGTGCAATCAGATAGGCATGTATCTTTTCATACCAAGCAGGTGGTGCTTGCTTTAAACCAGATAATGCCTTCCTTAACCTGAACACCTCGTTTTCATGCCCTTTAATCACAAAGCCATGGGGCTAAAAAACATACACTTCTTCATTGAAATAACCATTCAAAAATGTGGTTTTAATGTTCAACTGATATACATTCCAACCATGTTGAGATGTAAGCGCACAGATGCTACAAAGAGTAGTCATTCGGCAAGTAGGTGCAAAGGTCGCATCGAAATCAATGTCTCTTTCCTATGCATAACCCTTTGAAACAAGCCTAGCCCTATACCTGTCAACTATTCCATCGGGCTTAGGCTTCAACTTGTATACCCACTTAGTGCCAATGGCCTTCTTGCTAGGAGGCAAGTCACATAAAGACCAAGTGCAATTTTTCACGATAACATCATATTCAGATTGTATAGCAACCATCCAATTTTCAAAATGTTGTACTTCATCAAACGAAACAAGCTCATTCTCATCACAGAGACTAGAGGCAGCCATAGCATAGCAATCTGATGCAAAAGAGGCACTATGAGATCCTGAACGAGTACGGTATGACAGAGGTGCATCTAATTTGCTATCATGCAAATTTTGCACTAGCCATTTTGGCATAATTTTAGCCTCTTCAATATCAGCTCTCTCATCAATAAGTGCATCATGTAAATTTGCATCAGAAATGGAATGATCTACATGATCACATGAAATCTATAAAGGCTGAGAAGTTGCCTCATCAGGACCAGCACTAAACTGTCCACCTATAAAAAGAGGCAGCAAAGTATCATACATGTCTTTGGAGCTAATAGATGTCTCCTTAGTACATGAAAGTAATGGCTAAATAGAATCTTCCACAAAAACAACATCAACGCTAACCAAAATGCATTTAGCCTTTGGATGATATAGACGATAGCCTTTGTTTTCAGAATTGTACCCAACAAAAATACATTTCACTTCTTTATCATCCAATTTTCCGTGATGTTGTTCAGGCACTAATGCATATGCCAGACAACCAAAAACATGCAGATGAGCAACAGATGGCTTGGGACCATGCCAAGCCTCATATGGAGTGATAGACTGCAATGCTTTAGTGGGACACCTGTTAAGTACATATGCTGCACACATAACAACCTCAAGCCAGAAACTATGTGGTAAAGCCTGACTCTTGACCATACATCTCGCCATCTCCATGAGTGGCCTGTTCTTTCCTTCAACAACTCCATTCTGTTGAGGTGTATACGACACTATCCACTAATGTTTTACCCCACATCCTTCACATACGTGTTTACCAGGTGCCTCAAGTTTGGGCAAAGAGGACACCATTTCCAATTTCTACAGGCATAGGAAACTAGCAAAATTTAGATGACCAAAGCATGCATGGCAAAGCTTTGCATGTGACATAGCCTGAGAATCATGTACTGCACATGCTGAATCATTCACAGATTTTTCATAGTCTATGAGCTTATACAGACCACAAAATAAAATGTTAGAAGCAATAATCACATCGCCATTTGAGAGAACATGAATTGTACATTTGTCATCTACAAATTTCACAACCAAGCCAATCTTGGATAAAGCTGAAACTGATAACAGATTCTTCTTGAACCTTGGTTCAAATAAAGCATCTGACAATGTACAAGAACTACCATGAGTAGTATTCAGGATGATCTTACCAACTCCCATGACAGGATAAGAGGAGTTGTTGGCACATGTGACAGTATTCGCTGTAGGGGCTGGCTCGAGTGAAGTGAAGAAACTGAACTACGAGGTAATATGTTTGGTTGCCCCACTATCAAAGTACCAAAAATCTGAGTCTACTGTAGACATACACTGTGCAAGACAAGATGGTTCAAAATTGCAAACATTAGTAAACGCCCATTCTTCATTCTGCACTAGATTACCAGACTCTATTTTTAGTGTAGAGGGCTCTGCAACAACCATTCCAGCTTCATTTTTCTTTGCCTCTTTTGCAGCCAATTTTGGATACTTTTTTATGACATGATCGTTTCCTTTATAATACTTACAAAAGAATTTCTACTTTCTGATTTCTTCTCATCTTTGTCTTCCTTCTTTTAATGTGCAACATTTGTAGATTTTTGCTTACTAGTAGATGAGCTCCATTTACCTTTGCCCTTCTGACTAGCCAAGAAAGCTTGATTTACAACATGCATAATGGGCATGTTCTACCTTGACTGATCTTCTTGCAACATAAGAAAGATCAACTCCTCAAATGTCAAGGAATTTGGGACCACTATCTATGTACCACTTTTCATCTTTGTCCTACAAATGATACCCATAGTCATGAATCATGGCTAACACTTGGTCCTTACCTTCATTAGAAGCATAGTTACCTTGGTTCTTCTTTGAAGTGCATTCATTTTCCCAATGGCCTTGCTTTCTACATGAATATCACTCACCTCTCTTGCCTTGATTGTTGTAACCACCTTTTCCTCTACCTGTTTGGTTCTTTCCTTTGCCTTTTCCATAGGATGTGCTAGCTTCATCTTCGTTTGTGTCTTTGGACTGATTCATCCTTTCTCTACCTCTTCCCTTGTCTCTAACTTTCCCTTTAGTTTGTGAATATAGCATAGACTGAGAATCTTTACCTTTGTTTCCTCCTTGAAGCATCTCCTCATTGATCATGAGTGTGGTGAGTTGATCAAGATCATGCATGTTCTCTCTAGCATACAAAGAAGAAGTGAATAACCTCCATTTGTCATCTTCCTTGAGACCATTCAAAAAATAGGCCACCATGTCATCATCATTGACTTGGTATTGCTCCAAGGGAATCCCTAATGTTTTTGGCTTTCATACTATACTCATAGACTGATAGTTTGCCTGGCTTCTTGAGTTTGTTAAGCTCATTCTAGAGCGACAGATTCCTAGCTTTGGTGTTAGTTGTAAACATCCTCTCCAAGTAATCCCGCATGTCGTTAGCCGTCTCCATTGAACGAATATGTCCAATCATGGTATTACTAACAAATTGTGAGATCATGAACATTATCATTCTATTTTTGATATCCCAATCTTTCATGGCCTTCAATTCAACTGCGATAGAACTTCAACAAAATCTGTGACAGGTGCCTTCATATGAAATTGAGCATCCTAAACCTCCAATGATAGTAGTTTTCCTTCTCAAGCTTCTCAACAACATTGGAATTATCAGCCATGATAAAAGTAGGTATGTGTTACCTTTATAGAATTTGTAGATAGCTTTGCTCCTTTGATGGTGAGCACTCCTCTAGATGCTCCCCCTTGATGTAGCCTTAAAGCAATTCACCTTGTTGTCTTGCTTCTCTTTAGGTCTTCAAATGAGTCTTCTTGCACTCATGTTGATGTCTTCAAGGTTCTCTAATACCACTGATGGAAGATTTCTCTTACAAATGCGCAACAAGAAGCTTGGACTTTGTACAAGACCTAGCTATTCTCAAAATAGTAATCACTAAGACTAGTATAGCTATCGATTCCCAAATTCAACTAAGAGACCCTTTTAGCCACATGAGTTAGATACTTAAGGGCTTTCCAATGAGCTATCAATTACCAGAATTAGACACCTCTAGACTAGACAAATCAGTCACACAAGAGACACTAGTTTTCCTAATAGGATTCGGGATAGACCAATAGAGAAAGAAATAGATGTAACTTACAGTACATGAAGAATTTACCAAACGCCTTTTTATGTGAAATTCATGCTTTACAAGCTTTCTAGCAAGTACAAGAACTTGGAAAATGGATCTTCGTACAAAGAGAAAATGAAGTCCTAAGGTTGCTATAGAAATTCAACACCCTTTGGAGAGGGTAGGAGAGTTATACAAGAGAATATGAACTCTTGTGATAAAAAATGGCTCAATAGAACATGTATAAGTGGCACTCGACTTCCTACCATCCATACACAGAATGAGCTTGGATGGTGCTTAAATAGCCGTAGGAGCCTTCCATGACTCTTCATATGTCCTTCATGTCTCTTCAATTACCTTGTGACTTTGTATCTTCACTGGAGTGTCTTTTGGTGATTCAATGCCTCCTTTTGGATAAGGTTGCACCTTCAAACATGTGCTTTGAATTTCCTAAGATTCAATATCCTTCAAATGAAGTTATTTAGTGAAAAACATATGCTTGAGCTTGCCCCAAAAAACACATAACTTTTAACATTTTTGTGTGTGGGAGTGAGCCATATCTGGTACTTGACTTCCATTCTAGATATCCAGTCCACTTGAAGATCACGACCAAGCGCTTGCATGTCCTAAAAACTATATGAAGTTGTGGTCTTGATTTCGCTTTCTTACTCACTTGAGGTCTTGTAAGTGCTTCTAATAGAGCCTATAACGCTCTTTGCAGTTGGGACAATGTTACACATAGATCTACTAGTTCCTATAAGCTTGCCTAATCTAAGGAGCCTGCACACACACACACACACACACTCTCTCTCTCAATAGACAAACAACTCAACTTGCAATGTGATGATGTCCCCCACTCTCTCTCAAATGGACTAAGAAGGTCTAAGATCATATCTTGATTTAAAAAGTTGAGAAAAACCAAATCTTACCTTGCTTTTTGATGTCCTTCCCTCCAGAGATTCACGAAATATGTACATCTGCAAGAAAACAAACAAAAAATTTATATACAAATTAAAAAAAATTTGATCTATGCTCCTTAGCATGGAACGATCCATGTGTGTACTAACTCTATATTACTCCCTGGAATGGAGAATGGAATCCCCCTCCCTATATGTAGTCTATTCCTATAAATTGAGTGCTTACATTTATGTAGAACTCCCTTCAATGCTTTGTTGACACTGCAAGAAAGCTTTAAACTAAACAAGACTGTGGAATTTGCCATGCCACAAGAACTAAGCTAGAGTGATATTAGAACACCTCTATAATCATCAATAGCTTAGCAATCTTCTGAATCTGAAAATTTTATTAATGTATTTAGTGAAAACCAAAAATTCACTTTTACAGAAAACTTTGCCTTTCCTTCAGGCCTCAATTCTGATCTGATTTACTTCAATCTTTACAATTCTTTGCTTGCTTACTATTAGATAATCTTTCAGTCACTTAACTGTGCCAAAATTGAGTTTTGAACTCACTAGAATATCACCGGAACTTCATCGGACTGTCATCGTAATCTCACTCAAATATTTCCACACAAACATGTGTTTTCTATTAGAGAAGATGTGTACAAAATGGTTTGGCCTCACTTTGCTCATAACCATAGAAAACTCTCCTATACGGAGTAGTTATTCCTTACCATCTCTCTTACAGATGAATACCTGACAGTTCAGGTTCTATTATTCATCTCTTCATACTTCATACGCACTCAGGCTCTCTTTACGGCCTCTCAGACTCTCCGTCTGACTACTATGGCAACACACACTATTATGATCTTCTTACTCATTTATATACATATTTGTTGCAAGATTCAAAACTTGTAATTTTGGAAGTTTCTATGAACTATATTACAGTCGTGAATTTGTCCCTTCACTAAGGTTTGATTTTCTGAATGCTTTGTTTCTGCTTCTCTCTCTCTTTCTTTATCCTTCATACATCTTCAGGTCTTTATGTCTAATTAGTGAGTGAATCTCCAACATCCTTGGATAAGACAAGGGGCTACCTCAATGTGTCTATGGAAAAACCTAAGCTCTATACTTATATAGGTCCAATTCACTTGATTTCCAATGGAATTTCCCAAGTCAAATGAGTGTTTTGATATTTTCAAAACTTGTAGAAGCTAGAATGCCGAAGCACTCTACAATCCACTTTTTAAAATAGATTTAGTCTTACTAGTACAATGATTTGTTTTAGAGTCTAGGTCAATATTTTGAGAACTTTACTTTAGCTTAAAAATTTGAATCAATCATTGAAGAAAACCTTACTAGCGCTTGATGATATGGAAATGTCGTTATCACTCAAGTGCAAGGTTTCGGACTTCTAATGATTGAAATTCCTAGAGAGATTCTCCTACCATATTAGGAAAGTTTTTGTTCAAATTTGTGTCTAAATTTGATCCAATCACTCGTGAATTCCTTTTCTAGCAATCCTATAAGAATCTTAGAATGTGTATTCACAACACTTTCCAATCACGCCTTGAATTTGACAAAAAGTACAAGGATGATTCCTCTAATTACTTAGGGAAATCATTGGATGCGACTTTTGGTAATATAGGTGTTTTCTTTGAGATTGCAACCCTCTTGGGTGGCTTTGAGCCTTTTGTATATTTGAGGTGTTTGGGCACCTTCTTCACACTCTAGTGCTACCAATGATACCTATAATGATTGGGGGATTCATTCTTGTTCTTGAATAATTAGAAGTCCCATGCTTTCTGTTTTCCACTCCTTGGGTTTATCCAAGATTTGCGTACACACTTAACACTCTTGTCCTGACAAAAATGGCTCTCTAGATGAAAGAATTCCTGAGGTGAATCCTTAGAACTTGGGGCTATCTAGCCCATCTGGTTCTGCTCTAGTGCTTAGCTCATATATGTAGATAAGAATCTAAAGATATGATCTTATTGCTTGTAATCTTTGTAATGGGCAATGCCCCCACACCCTTAGCCTGATGTAAAAATTTAGTCACTTAATATATAAGTAGATAATTTTTGTAGAAACTATTTTATAATCTCAATTTCTTAGATAAAATTGATTTTTTTGGAGCAAAGAAGAAAATATATTATTGAGTGAATGATATATTATGAGCTATAAGGCTATGGGGATACAATTTTAGAAGACACTCTCTCCACATTAAAAGGTCAAGTCTATCTAAGCATCATCCTCTCAACAAGATACAAAATTAGTAAAATGGGATCTGCCTTATCCCATTACACAATTCTCCACATTTTGAGTCGTGTCTCACACTCATTATCTCTATGCAACCTAGAAATTCTATGTTACTATGGTTGTGATGTATTTCTCTCTCTTTCCTTCCCCAATAACTCTCCCTAGATGATCTAATATCAAATGGAAGATCCAAACTCAATGTCTATCACTCTCCAACCAACCTTTTGCACCTTTAAAACCATGTCTAAAGTCAATAGATGATCATTGATTCACAAAGACCTATGTTGCATTTATTTGACCAAATAATAGAAAAATATTGAACATAGTCGGATTATTTAGGGATTATTGAATATCTTTGAAAATAAATTTGGATGGTATTTTGTATTGATTGAAAATATTTTTGATCGAAAATCTAAACAAACCAAGAAAATATATAGCTTCACATTCGATGGGAAAAAGCTCATTTGAACGCATTTTTTTGATTGAAAAGCACAAAGCTTAATAGAGAGTAGAGCAAAAAATAGAGAACAGAGTCTTGTGAGCTATTTCAAAACATTGCATTATTCATTTATTCATCTATCTTTAGATCTACCTATCTATCTATTCATCAATCTATCCATTCATTTATTCATCTATCTATCTAATCATTTATCTATCTATTCATCAATCTATCCATTCATTTATTCATCTATCTATCTAATCATTTATCTATCTATCTTTTGATCTATTTATATATACATTTATTCATATATTCAGCTATCCATACATTTAATCATGCATCTATCTATCCCTCTAACTATCTATTCATCTATTTATCCATTCATATATCTATCCATTCATATATTCATCTATCTATCTATCTATCTATCTATCCATCCATCCATCTATCTATCTATCTATCTATCTATCTATCTATCTATCTATCTATCTATCTATCTATCTATCTATCTATCTATCTATCTATCTATCTATCTATCTATCTATCTATCTATCTATATATCTATCTATCTATCTATCTATCTATCTATCTATCTATCTATCTATCTAACTATCTATCTATCTATCTATCTATCTATCTATCTATCTATCTATCTATCTATTCATCTATTTCTGTAAACATTTACTTATCTATCTATCTATCTATCTATCTATCTATCTATCTATCTATCTATCTATCTATCTATCTATCTATCTATCTATCTATCTATCTATGTATCTATCTATGTATCTATCTATGTATCTATGTATGTATGTATGTATCTATCTATCTATCTATCTATCTATCTATCTATCTATCTATCTATCTATCTATCTATCTATCTATCTATCTATCTATCTATCTATCTATCTATCTATCTATCCATCTATCTATCTATCTATCTATCTATCTATCTATCTATCTATCCATCTATCTATCTATCTATCTATCTATCTATCTATCTATCTATCTATCTATGTATCTATGTATCTATGTATCGATGTATCTATGTATCTATGTATCTGTTATCTATGTATCTATGCATCTATCTATCTATCTATCTATATGTCTGTCTATCTATCTATCTATCTATCTATCTATCTATCTATCTATCTATCTATCTATCTATCTATCTATCTATCTATCTATCTATCTATTCATACTTTTATTCATCAAGCTATTCATCTATATGTATATCTATCTATCTATTCGACTATGTATCCATCTATCTATCTATCTATTTATATATCTATTTATCTATCTATTTATCTATCTATTATTCATCTACCTATTTATCTATCTATCTATCTATCATATTTACATATCTATCCAATTATATATTTATTTTATTATGTATGTATCTATCTATTTATCTATCTATTATTCATCTACCTATTTATCTATCTATCTATCTATCATATTTACATATCTATCCAGTTATATATGTATTTTATTATCTATCTTTCCATCTATGATAGTCCACTTTTTTTATTATTTCTTTTATGAATTGTGATAGTGTTTAAAAGATTAGTTATATTCAAAATTCTAATTTATTTGATAGTCTATTTGTAATATTCTCACATATGGCAAGAAAAGTGAATAAGCATGAGAGAAAATACTTAGAAGAGTTCATTTACTCTTAGCTCTATGGAATGAGAGAGGACCAAATAAAATTTTCAATGGATGTCTCCAACCATAAGGGTTCATTGATTAATTATGTAGAACAACCGAGCTCACTCGCATAATTGAAATGTGTTGATTTGCACTATCTAACCATTGTTGGAACATCAAGCTTACACTATGCTTGAGGTGGATTTGATCTACATCAAAGGCTATCGCGTCGAAAGAATATCCGTTGGAGAGTTCTTTTTCATATGCTCATTTATTGTATTTTTTGAGAATATTTTGATGGCTCATTTACCGTTGTAAAAGCCTTGAGTTGTACACATGTAAAGGTACAAATATAGGGCCAAAATCCCACGAAATTTTGGTGGTTGAAGTTGCATTCAATCAAGCAATCAATCACCTAAAAGTAGATCAATCAAGATCTTCACTTTTCCTAGATTGTAGGGAAGTGAATTGATTCCCTCCAACAACCATTCCCACCTTCATTTGAATTCAAATTCAAGTTGTAAAAGTCGTGGAACTCTCCTAGAGGCTATATAAGGAGTTGAAATCACTTGTACATTATATGGAAGCAATATACATACACTTGTGACCATCATTGTCTTGCTCCTTCAATTTTCTGCATCATCTTCTTCGCCAACAGTAATCTTGCAGAGGCTGCTGCTCTCTCCTCAGAGCTCCAAATTGAGTGCAAGAGGACTCATTGGAAAGGTATCAGTGTCTAGTTTATGCCTGTAAATTTTCAAAGCATTTGGTTCATCAGATTTGGAGAAATCTCAGTTTTTCTGCCTCGGGGTCAATCTCTGCGTATTCCTGAAAAATAGGAGGTACCACCGGTGAATGTCGCATTCATTCCTATAGCATATTTTGCTTATTCCTTATAATTTTGTGCATTTCATACACTCAAACCTATGTGTATCACTCCCATAAGAGGATTTTTTCTAATTGTAATCACGCTGGTCGCTATGGGCATTTGAAGTTCATTGTCTCTTCCATAGATAGTAAGTTTTTTGAGCTAGTCGACCCGCGAACCTATCTGTTTTGTATCGACTCATTCTCCTTGATGCTCCAAGGTACATAGTGTGTTTCTTTGCACTTATAGCATGCCTATAAGGTCTATTTGAGTCTCCAAAAGCTCAAGGGCTGGTCTTGTGCCGGTTGGCTTGACCAAACTTCATCGCTTCGAAACGCACTTTTCTACCTTCGACAAGCTTCTCCAAGTTCTTTCAGTGGTATCAGAGCTAGATCAAGATGGGTGACGGCTTTCCCTCAATGATCGAGAAGCTTGATCGACACAAGTACGCGGCTTGGCAAATCAGAATGGAGGCCTACTTGCAAGGTAGAAATCTTTATGGAATTGTAGCAGGTGATGAAGCTATGCCTATTCCAAGATCCAAAGGAGGACCTACACAAGAGGAGACAGACAAGCTCACACTTTGGTGCGCAAGGGATGCTCAAGCAAGGTCGTACATACATACATATTAGAGGATGCAAGACATCTCAAGAGACTTGGGATGCCCTGGAGACTTTCTTTTCTGCTAGTACCAAAGCAAGAAAGAATCATCTTTGGAACGAGTTCAACCAAATGAAGAAGACACCTAAACAAACCATCACAGAGTTTGTTACCAAGGTCAAGGAGGTTGCGGATCAGTTAGCATCCATTGGAGAGCTGATTGAAGAAGAGGTCATCATTAGGCAAATTCTCAACGGCATTCGAAGTGATAAGCAATGGCAATCCTTCACGACGGCTTACGATCTCATCATGGATGTGCAAACTCCAGACTTCAACATTTTTCTTGGACAACTCTTCAATCAAGAAGCCAATAATAGCATAAAGGAAGGTAACTCTTATCATGGTAGTTCAACTAGTGCTCTATATGCAGATAAGAAGGATAAGAAGCAGAAAGGCAAGAAGAAGGAAGAAGACGAAGAAGAGACTTCCCAAGCCAACTTCGCAAGCAAGAGCAAGTGGAAAGGGAAGAAGAAAGGACCAAAGCAAGACAAAGCCAAAGGTCAGAATGTTCAACCTTGTGCCATATGCGATAAGACCAACCACACCACTCAGAACTGCTGGTTCAATGGGAAGACCCAGAAAGGAAGTGGAAGAGGTGGATATGGCGGCAATAGAGGCAGAGGTGGACACAACTTCAACAACAACAATAGAAGCTATAATAGAAGGGACTACAACAATTATTCAGAAGATCAACCACATGAACACTCATTACTTCTTATGAACCTAAGCCACAAAGAAGGTAAAGAAGATGATCATTTGTTCTACATAGATTCAGGATGCTCGAATCATGTTGCAGGCAACATTGCTCTTCTATCTGACTTGGAAAGTCCAAAGCATAGACATGAAGTGCAAACAGGGGATGACACGAAGCACAATGTGGAGAAGATTGGTAATGTCAAAGCTTCCAATGGCAGGACAAACATTCTGAGTAAGGTTCTCTATGTACCCACTATCACTAAAAACCTAATAAGTGTAGGCCAAATAGTTGAAAAAGGCTTGCAAGTTAGGTTCACCCAACATGGAGCTTTTGTGGAAGATCCATGTCAAGGCTTCAAGAAGATAGCCCGAGGTGAGAAGCATGGTAGGCTCTTTACTTTTGAAGTAGGAGATACCAGGAACATAGCTCTATTCAACTTTGGGTCTCAAACCCTAAGTGAGCTTGAAGTGTGGCATAAGAGACTTGCTCATGTGAATGAAAGAACCTTGAAGGATATATGCAGGGATCAAAGTGTTCTAGGACTGCCGAACATATCAAAGCAACACATGATCAACAGGTGTGATGCATGTCAGATTGGGAAAGCACAAAGACAACCATTCAACCACAAAGGCTACATCCACAACAACTTATTGGACTTAGTACACACAGATGTATGGGGACCAAGTCAAGAACCTTCATTGGCAGGATCAAGGTATTATGTCTCATTTATTGACGACCATAGTAGGTGGACTGTTCTATACTTTATCAAGAGTAAGAATGAAGTATTTGATTGCTTCAAGAAGTATCTTGCGCATGTGGAGAATCATACAGGTAGATCACTAAAGAAGCTCAGATCTGATGGAGGGGGAGAATACTTCTCCAAAGAGTTTGATGAGTTCTTGCAGGATAAAGGTATCAAAAGGGAAGTGACTACCAGGTACTCTCCTCAACTAAATGGAATTGCAGAGAGGAGAAACAAGACATTGGTTGGATCAGCCCGAACAATGCTTGAAGAGAAGAAGTTGCCACATTATCTATGGGCAGAAGCTATTTCAACTGCAGTGTACCTTGTCAATCGACTACCATCCAAATCACTTCAAGGTATGACTCCTTATGAAGCATGGCATGGAAGAAAACCTAGTCTTGGACATTGCAAGGTTTTTGGTTGTTTAGCTTATGTTCATGTACCATCACAAATAAGAGGTAAGCTAGATGAAAGGGCAACAAAGGCAGTGTTTATTGGATATGATTCAACTCAGATGGGTTACAGGTTCTTCAATCCTTCAACCAAGCAATTCACTACAAGTAGAGATGTTGTGTTTGAAGAACACAGGTCTTGGTATGATGAAGACAAACAAAAGGTAACACTACCATATGATCTTGATTATGACTCTCATCAATTAGGAAGCAAGCATGATACACAGGTCCAAGATCCAAGAAGTGATACAGACGATGACCAAGATGAAAGAGAAAGGGATTACAAGCTATGGAAGTCAAGAGGCAAAGCAAAAATGCAAGAGGTTGGAGAATGCTCCAAACAAGCACCTAGAAGATCAGCAAGAAAGAAGAAACAACCAGAAAGGTATGGATATGATTCCACATTTGTTACAAAGCATTCAATCTACTTGGCAAAAGACTCTATTTCAGAGGAACCCTCAACCTATGAAGAGGCAAAGGGAAACCCTAATTGGGAAAAGGCCATGAATGAAGAGATAGATGCATTGAAGGAAATGGACACTTGGGATTTGGTTCCAATGTCACCGAATCAAAAGGTAATTGGTTGCAGATGGGTATATAAAGTTAAAAGAAATTCAGATGGATCAGTTTGCAGGTACAAGGCAAGATTAGTTGCCAAAGGATGCTCACAAACTCATGGTATAGACTATGAGGAAACATTCTCACCAGTTGCAAAGATGACTACAATCAGGACATTGATAAGTGTAGCTGCTGCAAGGAATTGGAGACTCCTCCAACTTGATGTGAAAAATGCATTCCTAAATGGTTGGATAAGTGAAGAGGTATACATGTCACAACCACCAGGTTTTGAAAACCCTAATCATCCATCTTATGTTTGCAGACTTAAGAAAGCATTGTATGGATTGAAACAAGCTCCAAGAGCTTGGAATTACAGGTTGGTTACATATCTTCAAGACCAAGGATTCAAAGCTAGCAGCTCCAATCCTTCTCTATTCATCAAAAGGGATCACAATGAGGTTATCTATCTATGTGTATATGTAGATGATATTATTGTGACAGGTGATGATCTAAATGGCATTCAAAGGATCAAGAGACACATGCAAGAGGAGTTCAAAATCAGTGACCTAGGTGAGCTCACATATTTCCTAGGTATGCAGGTGATATATACAGATGAAGGAATGTATTTGACTCAAAGAAGATACATTCAGGATCTTCTTCTCAAGTTCAAAATGGAGAACACTAAACCTGCAAGTACACCTTTGGAGATGAATCATAAACTTAGTGTTTATGAAGGTGAGAAAATTGAAGACATTAAAGAGTATCAAAGCTTGGTAGGTAGCTTGATATATGCTACTCACACAAGGGCAGACATCTCATATAGTTTGGGAGTGCTTAGTCAGTTCATGCACTCACCGAGAAGACCACACATGGATGCGGCTAAGAGAGTACTTAAGTATCTCAAAGGTACAATCAACGAAGGTATATTCTATCCTTACTCTTCCGATTTGGATATCAAAATCTACTCAGATGCAGATTGGGCAGGAGCTAAGGATGATAGAAAAAGTACATCTAGTTACTTAGCATTTGCAGGTTCGAAGCTAGTGTCATGGAGTTCCAAGAAGCAACCAACAGTTGCTTTATGCTCAACTGAAGCAGAGTACAGAGGCTTGACCATAGCAACTCAAGAGGCAATATGGTTAAAAGCATTGTATACAGATTTGGGACTTGTGAGTTCCAAACCTCACATATTTGGAGATAATGTAAGTTCCATGCATCTAGCCGCAAATCCTATTTTTCATGCGAGAACCAAGCATATAGAAGTCCATTATCACTTCATCAGGGAGAAGCTCATGGCAAAGGAGATTGACATTTCTTTTGTTCCGACTGAAAAGCAAGTAGCAGATATGATGACAAAGGCACTTGATGGAATAAAACTTTGTAGATTCAAAGCTATGGCAGGTATTCAACCTATTAGAGAATGAAGACTCAAGCATACTTTAGCTTGAGGGGGAGCTGTTGGAACATCAAGCTTACACTATGCTTGAGGTGGATTTGATCTACATCAAAGGCTATCGCATCGAAAGAATATCCGTTGGAGAGTTCTTTTTCATATGCTCATTTATTGTATTTTTTGAGAATATTTTGATGGCTCATTTACCGTTGTAAAAGCCTTGATTTGTACACATGTAAAGGTACAAATATAGGGCCAAAATCCCACAAAATTTTGGTGGTTGAAGTTGCATTCAATCAAGCAATCAATCACCTAAAAGTAGATCAATCAAGATCTTCACTTTTCCTAGATTGTAGGGAAGTGAATTGATTCCCTCCAACAACCATTCCCACCTTCATTTGAATTCAAATTCAAGTTGTAAAAGTCGTGGAACACTCCTAGAGGCTATATAAGGAGTTGAAATCACTTGTACATTTATGGAAGCAATATACATACACTTGTGACCATCATTGTCTTGCTCCTTCAATTTTCTGCATCATCTTCTTCGCCAACAGTAATCTTGCAGAGGCTGCTGCGCTCTCCTCAGAGCTCCAAATTGAGTGCAAGAGGACTCATTGGAAAGGTATCAGTGTCTAGTTTATGCCTGTAAATTTTCAAAGCATTTGGTTTAGCAGATTTGGAGAAATCTCAGTTTTTCTGCCTCGGGGTCAATCTCTGCGTATTCCTGAAAAATAGGAGGTACCACCGGTGAATGTCGCATTCATTCCTATAGCATATTTTGCTTATTCCTTATACTTTTGTGCATTTCATACACTCAACCCTATGTGTATCACTCCCATAAAAGGATTTTTTCTAATTGTAATCACGCTGGTCGCTATGGGCATTTGAAGTTCATTGTCTCTTCCATAGATAGTAAGTTTTTTGAGCTAGTCGACCCGCGAACCTATCTGTTTTGTATCGACTCATTCTCCTTGATGCTCCAAGGTACATAGTGTGTTTCTTTGCACTTATAGCATGCCTATAAGGTCTATTTGAGTCTCCAAAAGCTCAAGGGCTGGTCTTGTGCCGGTTGGCTTGACCAAACTTCATCGCTTCGAAACGCACTTTTCTACCTTCGACAAGCTTCTCCAAGTTCTTTCAACCATGAAGAGAGTAAAATGAGTGAAACCATACACAATAAAAGAAGCAAAGAGACCATCGATAGTAGGGGCTTCATTTTTATTCATAGATATGTGTGCGAATATGGGAGATCAAACAATAAATAGTCTATGTTTGCTCCCATATTGAACAAATCATTTTGAAGTTCTAGCCCTTGTATGAGAAGGAAAATACGAAATGATCCATAAAGTAAAAATAAGCCAGATGAGGTTTTGCAATGAGATATTTGCAGCCAAATTTTTCAAAATACATGCTGGTGAAATAAAATAGTAGAGAAACAAGCTATACATGAATCCACATTATTATCCATTGCCCATAGTGGGATCATCACCCCACTAGCTTTTGCAAGACATACAAAAAAAGCTGATGCCCCATTTTTAAGCTCTAGAATGATGCTATTCTCGACATGTAACTTGAAAAAACTGAAGAAAGAATCAATAAATGTTCCACATAGTAGAGGGATCAAAGACATGAAGGGTGACATGGCTTCAGCCAAGCAAAATATTTGGAAGTGTTGATCAATGCAATACTTCATATAATCTCACTTTTGCATACTTGCAAAATAACACATAATGACCTTCATCAAGAGAATATATTGTTGCATTTTGAAGCACACCAAATTTATATCCGACTATGTGACTTTGGCAAAGCAACACTATTACCAACAAAGAAGTGCTTTCCAAAGTTACTAGATTTTGAGATATACAGAAGGAATGACTGAACTGAAAAGTATTGGTGGATCATGCTGGAGTGCATATCCACTTTTCATCCACCATATAACAAAACTCAAGAAGCAAATACTATCATGATGCTTTCCACAAAGTTTTTTTAGCCAATACACGTGCTGTTAGATCCACTTTAAGAGTCCTACTAAATGAGCCTCAATGGGGACATGCTAAGCAATCATCCTTGAGTTTTGAGCTTTTTTAATACTTGATGATGGACTGTATCGATCTTGTTGCTAGATGATACTTTCCAATCTCTTGCTATGTGATGAACGTTTTACTTTTGATTTGGAGTAGGTTTTGAAATCTTCTATAAATTTGTGGCTCTTATGATAATTTGCACAACAACAGTTGAATTGTGTCAATCCAATATCTTTAGCTTAAGCAATGATCAAAACATTGGTTGGGGTTAGAGCATATTAGATGATGCTTTTTCTTGATATCTTATAGAGCACATTTTTTTACTTAGTTTTGATTCAAAAAAGCTCTTGCAATCTTCAATAAATCGTACCTCTTGTAATAAGCTACACAACACAAGTTGAATCTCATCAATCCGATATTCATAGCTCAATTTATGAGCAACACGTTGATCAATGGTAGAGCATGCTAGGTGATGATTTGGTAGAGCATGCTAGGCAATGTTCTTTTCTTGATGGACGATGTATTGCATCTTTTAATGGATTTTGGATCCAAAAAAAGCTTTTGCAATCCACCAAAAAGTTTTAATTTTTCCATAAATTATGCAACCTAAGTTAAACCATGTCAATTTGATATTTGTAACTCAAGTTATGAGCAAAACATTGATAAGGGGTAAAGCATGGTAGGTGATGCTTTGGTAGAGCATGCTAAGTGATGTTTTTTCCTAATAGGTGATAGAGAACATTTTTTATGGACTTTTGATCCATTTTTTTTTATAATCTTTTATAAAATTGTACCCAAGTTGAAGCACATAAACGTGATATCTGTAACGCAAGTTAAGAGAAAAACATTGGTAAGGGGTAGAGTATGCTAAACGATGCTTTTTCTTGATAGGCAATAGAGTACGTTTTTAATAGACTTATGATCCAAACTAACTTTTGCGACTTTACACAAATATTATTCAGTTCGTTGATAAACTATGCCACCCAAGTCGAATCGTATCAATCCGATATTTGTAGCTCAAGTTATGAACAAAACACTAGTCCGAGATAAAACATATTAGGTGGTGCTTTTCTTTTGCAAGTGTGTCAAGCTATGTGATACTTGAGGTAGAATGGAGCTCCTTCATGCGAGTAGGCTATCCAATACTCCTCCAAAGATCTTGTATGATACCCAAGTTGAATGATGGTAGAGGAACTACAAACAAAAAGAACAAAAAACAAAGAACAAAAAAGGAAGAGAAATTTGTGCTACCTACAAATATATCTACCTACACTAACTAATTACAATCACCAAATCACACCCCTAGGGACAAGGTTGAGGTATGAGTGACTCTTTTATTGAAGAGAAAAGAGTCTCCTTTCATGAAAAGTTTGCCAATTTTGCTAAGTGATACTCGTGCATGATAGCGATGCCTATCACACAAGTTACCAATGGCACCAAAAAGTATGAAAACCTAGCATAGGGCATGCCCTTCTCCAAATTCAAGTTCCTAGATGCTTCATGGGTTTGGATGCATTCTATCTAATGGTTCCAAGCCCTTGCTACCCAATGCATTCAAGGATGCATGCTACCTGATGCTTTCAAGCCCTTGCTATCGGATGCATTCAAAGATGCATTCTATTTCATGCATTCTATCCAATGCTTGCACAACTCTCATGCTTCAAACAAGGCCAAATCACCAAAAAGCTCGCTATTCCCTCAATACTTGTCCGTTCCATGCATTCCTTAGCTTGTTTTGAGGCTCTCAATAAGCACTCTACAATTTGCAAAACAAAAAGTACAAAAGGAAGAGGTCTAAAGTCTTGTACAAATCTCACAAACCTACATAACTCTTTTTCCTCAAGCATTAATCACCTAAAACATGTGTTTAATCACATTTGATCACTTCAAAGTGATGCAAGCAAGATAAATGACACAAAAGTGTCAAACATTTAGAATCACTCACTCTCGGGTAAACTCAAAAACATATTTGAAGAAGTTTGGAGAATTGTTAGGCCTCACCATAGGTGTGTAATAGAGGGTTCATGTTTATAGAAAATGAATGAAATCCAAATATGGCATTAAAAAATGATATGACATGCATGAAGAGATAGATAGAAATAAGTAAATCACCTATTTTCATGAAACAGACCCTTTGGAAACCATGTGTGCTATCTCCTTGTTATCTTCTCTGTGGACGTCTCTCTCTCTCTCTCTCTCTCTCTCTCTCTCTCTCTCTCTCTCTCTCTCTCTCTCTCTCTCTCTCTCTCTCTCTCTCTCTCTCTCTCTCTCTCTCTCTCTCTACGTGTCTCTCATTGCACTTCTGTAGAGGATCTCTCTCTCTCTCTCTCACTCTCTCTCTTTCTCTCTCCCTCTCTATGCGTGTCACTCACAGAGAAGATAACAAGGAGATAGCACACATGGTTTCCAAAGGACGTCTCTCTCTCTCTCTCTCTCTCTCTCTCTCTCTCTCTCTCTCTCTCTCTCTCTCTCTCTCTCTCTCTCTCTCTCTCTCTCTCTCTCTCTCTCTCTCTCTCTCTCTCCTCTCTCTCTCACTCTCTCACTCTCTCTCTTTCTCTCCCCAATAGATGATCTTTCTCTCTCTCTCTCGCTCCCTCTCTCTCCCTCTTTCTCTCTTATTTCTCTCTCTCTTCCCAAATCTAAGTCTCTCTTGCTAAACCCTTGTCTTTAAATTGCTTTGTTCATGTTTCAAATAGTTTGTATTGTCTATTCAATATTACATTTCTAGATGCATCGTGATGTTTCTTTATAGATTAGATCATTTTATTATTAAAATGATCATGCAATATTTAAAATTGCAATTGGCTGTATAAATTTCATGATTTTTGAGAGATCAATCAATATATATTTTTTAAATGGTTCTTTGTTTTTTATGATTACTATTTGCACACACACATACCATTGTGTGTGTATGTATGAATTTATGGTATGTATGTATGTATATGAACAAGAGAGAGACAAAGAGAGAGAATATAGAGAGCAGAGAGAGTTCACAAACGCACACAACACAGAGATGAATCATATAGCAGAGGGCAATAGTCTTGAAGCTCTAGTTTGACTTATAGAGTGTGGCAGATATTGAAATTGACCATTCTATAATAGAGAGAGAATAGAGAGAGAAAATAGAGAGAGAGAGAGAGAGAGAGATCCATATAGTAGAGGGAAAGAGACATGCAAAACAAACATGATCCATATAGTAGAGAGAAAGAGGCATGCAGCTCTACATTCACCAAACTACCAAAAGGGTGTTGCAAATATCAAAAGGGAGCATTTATAATAGAAGAAAGTTGGACCAAGGGAATGGAGCATTTTGGAGGTCATTCATTCTGTTTTAAAACTTCAGATGTATGATTTTGTGATTGGAAATAACAAAATAAAGATTCGGAGTGCAGTTTGAACAATATACAGATTAAAACATGAAATTTTTTGTTTCTTCTTTGAGGATCTTTCCTTCACGATATGAACTTGAATGCACTTTTACACAATTAGAAAATATAACTCTTTCCTTTCGCATGTCAAAGAGCATGTCTCTATTTTTCTTAGTGATTGATCTTCTTGTAAGTTAAACTATGAGAGCCATCACCAAACAATATTGATGGCTATTCAGGTAAAGAAAGACTAGAAATAGTAGAGGCAGTGGCTGAGTCTACCATCGTATTAGTTTGCACATTTCAAAGGAGTGGAAGATTGATTTTAATATTTCAAAAGATGAAAATGAAGATAACATAGATAGAACCCAAGAAGGCACAATATGTCAAGCATCCCCTTGTGAAACTTCTACCTCCTTTGGCTTAATTTGCCTATCAGATCAGATCAAGTTGGAGCACTCAAGCCTTAAGGGGCACTCTTAGACTTCATTTATGAATCCGAAGCCTTGGGAGCTTATCCTAAGTGTAGTGTGGCAAAGATAATATCCTTCTTGGGAATACTTCATCTATGGAATATTGAAGCTACACAGTAGCTGAACTTTTGTCTTTGGAACCAAGGGCTAACATTTCATATAAAATGGTGGGTATTTTCCTTGGGCTATGGCATGAGCCTCAGAGCACTCTATTGGGCATTTTCTACATAGCATGAGGGAGCTCTTGAGATACTTCATTGTGTATTCCTTCAAGAACCCTCTTGGAAACGTTTTGGTGTAGTAATCTCTGAGGGGACCTTGGCCAATCTCTTCAAGAAATCTCTTCAAGAGTGGACATCTCTTCAAGAGTGGGCACCTTGGGCTCCATATGGGCGACCCTCATACTTAGGGGCTTGTGAGTCACCCATTGGGAAACCCCTAGCCGAGGGGGGTCCTAATAATGAAAATAGAGATACATGAAGCATCCCATAGTATGAGGTGAAGAGAAGAAGATAGAAGTGGAATGAAGCAAAACATGAAGGTATCATCCTAAGGGACCATGAACAACTCTCCCATACTCAAAAAATGGGCACTTATTACTCGTTGGCATAAGAACTCTGAAAGAGGTGCCCCTTTGGCCATATGAACATCTTGTGTGGAGATCCAACTTATATGTAACTCACTCACTCTTTGGGCTTTAATACCAAAGTATGGAGCATGCTTTCCTTGATTTTAGGAAAGTCATTGAGCTAATTTCTTGCAAAAACATGGGTCTCACTCGCCTTGTTTTTAGGAAGAGCAATTGTAATTTCTTGCAAAGCAAAAGGCACTCACTCACCTCTTTTCAGTAAAAAAAAAAAACTCTTGCACCCTTCCTTTTGCTTGACAAATATCCCTCGCCTTAAAACAAGGCCTCCCAAGTACCTCTGTAGCATAAGGGTGACGCCTTCAAACACTAAGGATCAAGGCAAGCAACATAACAAGGCAATAAGGGTGACACCTTTAAACACTAAGGATGAGGGCGACAACCAATTCTTTGACAACACAAGGAGGGCGACAACCATTTTATGTCAAGCTATGGGAGATGCCCATTCTACCTTCTACCCAAGGTATGGGAAACTACCATTTTTCTCATCTCATCAAAACGGGCGACTACCATTCTTATGCATACCACAACTTAGACGTCTACCTCTTCAGTCCCTGGGTGACTTTATTTTCTCACAAATAAAGGTCTCCTCCCTCTCCTCGAGAGCGAGCACACATAAAGATTGATTAGGCGACCTCGACCAAGTGACGGCACACCAAGATTGTTCATGTAACACTTGGTGGCTACTGTGATGGCACACTTGGGCGTCTACCAAGTATTTATGCGTGCAACTTGGGCATCTACCAAGTGTTACATGAACATGGGCGTCTACTGCTTTTCTTCACCAAGGGTGAATTGGCTAGGCAATTATGTGTATACCAAAACTTAGGTGACTACTTAACTTCTCTTTCCTCATCTTGCAAGTTTGGGAGCCCACCATCTCCTCAATAGACCATATTTTAGGTGACTACTTATGGCAAGGTATTTAGGAATTTATCTAAATGCAAGAAAATGACTAACATTTTGCTCTCATTCACAAAAAGAGGCGAGTAGTTCATTTTACTACATCAACAGGGTAACTACCACATTGAGATGGGATCCGATAGTGGCTACCTTAGGCAAAAAATGATAGGTAGAGTATATTTTGTCAATAAGGTGTCCAAGTGAGAATTAATCTAGGGAATATTGCTGCCAAGCTTTAGTGATGTTAGAAACTATATTTGGGGGCCTAATTGAAGTTGCCTACTATAACCATAATTAACCCACTCCTCCACCACGTTGGTGCATGCAATAGTTAAAGGTGGGGTTTGGAAAGGCCACCCCTTGGGATTATATAAACAGGGATCTAGCACTCATTTTGGGTATCATCATATCTCCCTGGTCCTATTGATGATAGTCAAAGCTATTGCTTGGAAACTATTCGAATTTTGTTGGTACTTCACTACTAGAAACGAGGGGTGTAGCAATGCCCCCCATTCAAAAAAATATCAAGTCTCGTCACTTATGCGACGCTTACTCAAGAGAGCATCCCACAAGTGATGATGCCTATTTTTATTTTGAAAAAAAAGGAGAATTGTCGCATAAGTGATGCTCTACATTGCTTATGCGACACTATGGTTGCCGTCGCAAATAGAGTTGCTAATTATCAACGCTATTAGCAATGTTGACACACTGCTTGCGATGCTTAAGCGTCATGAATCATAAAAAAAAAATCGATTTCTCTGGGCACATTTGTGCCGGGATTAAGATGCAAGAGAGAGAGAGAGAGCACACGCATGCACATCCAATAAGACCATGGGATAGATAGGCAAAGGTACACACACACACACACATACACACAAATTTACACACACACATACACATGGATACACACACATATATACACAACACTACTAGAAATAGGGGGGTGTAGCGATGCCCCGCCAATGAAAAAAAGCAGGTTTCATCACTTATGTGATGCTAGCATCGCATAAGCGGCGAAACCTTTTTTTTTAATTTAAAACAAAACACTACCCGTCACATAAGCGATGCAAAGCATCGCTTATGCAATGCTCGAAATGTCCATTGCAAGGAGCATCGCTATCTAATGATGCTCCTACCGATGTTGGAAAACTGCCTGTGACATTGAAGTGTTGCGTAAACGACATCCTGATATTTCACAGCATCGCATAGGCGACACTTTGGAATGTAAAAAAAAAATCGATTTCTCCCGGCACATTTGCATCGGGATTGAGACGAGAGAGAGAGAGAGAGAGAGAGAGAGAGCTACAAGCACACACAACCTCAAGGAAGCAAGGTACGCTCACACACACATACACACACATATTTACACACACATGTACACATGCATATACACACACATATACACACATAGACACACATATACATAGACACACACACATACACACACACATACACACACACATACACACATAGACACACACACATACACACACACATACACACACACATACATACATAGACACATACACACTTACACAGACACACAAACACACATCCACACACATTTCCACACACACATACACATGCATAAACACATATATATACACATACACACGTATATGCACATAAACATGCACATAGATACACACACATAGACACATACACACAGATTTACACACACACATATATAGACAAATTTACACACACACATACACATGCATACACACACACACACATATATACACACATAGACACATGCATACACACATAGACACACACACATACACAAACAAACAAATACATACACACACACATACACACACACACATATATACACACACACACATAGACACACACACTTACTCACACACACACATCCACACACATTTACACACACACACATACACGTGCATACAAACACATATGTTGTGAGGTGCTTCATCATCTTTGACCATATATGCATAGTTCTTTTGAGTTATGTAAGAAGTATCAGAAGAATACCTTTCTCGTTGTCTTCTAGTCCTGCTTGACCTTCTTGGTTCACATTATTCATAAGTGTCTGGATACACCTCTTCATCAAATATAGGAGCTTCTTCATTCCTTCTTGTTAACCCACTTCTGGATGTACTTGCTTGCATATAGCCTTCATCTTCATTTACCTGCACAATTGATTTTCCTTTCTCACATCTTCTTACCTCTTCTTCAAATTCTTCAGCTGTATGACTTTGATCTGCATACCAACTTTTCTGTTCATCAAATGTAACATCTCTAGAAACAAGAAATTGCTTGGTTAGAGGATTCCACAACCTCTAACCCATCTGCTTTTCATCATAACAAATGAACACATATTTTTCTACCTTTCGTTCAAGTTTATGTCTAAGTTGTGATGGCACATAAGCATATGCAATTGATCCAAACACTCTACAATGATCTAGTGTTGGTTTCTTAACCCACCAAGCTTCATATGGAGTCATACAATTGAGAGCTGCACATGGTAATCTATTCACAAGATATGTAGCTGTATTTACAGCCTCAACCCAAAGATAATTTGGACAATTCTTCTCCTTCAGCATAGCTCTAGCAAACTCAACCAAAGCCCTGTTTCGTCTTTCTACTACACCATTCTGTTGTGGTGTATACCTACAGGTTATTTCTCTCTTAATACCTGCATTCCAAAGATAATCATTGAACTCTTCAGAGAAGTATTCTCCCCCTCCATCAGACCTCAGTCTTTTAAGCTTTTGACCTGTGACTCTCTCTACATATGCATGAAAATGCTTGAAAGCTCCAAACACTTCTGATCTTTCCTTCAAGACATATAAAGTTATCCATCTTGTAGCATCATCAATGAAAAGAACATAATACCTTGAGCCATAGATAGATCCTTCTTTTGTTGGTCCCCATACATTTGTATGAATGAGCTCTAGTAATCCATCATGTTTAAAACCTTTGTTCTGAAATGGTAACCTGTGGCTTACCCATTTGACATGCTTCACATTTATAAACCATATGTTGACTCTGCACATTTGGTAGTCCTAGTACAGACTGATTTGCAACCATAGCTTTAATTCCTCTTTCATTGAAATGACATATCTCTTATTCCAGAGATCAAGTTCTGTAATCACTCCTTCACCATGTGTGAGCAAAGCTTGACCAATGTTCCCTTGTACTCTTAAAGTAAAGAGTCTACCTTCTTTCTTACCTCAAACAATCTAATTATATCCATTCTCTGGATCTTCAACAAATACTCCTTCATTTGTAAACCTGACTTGAAAACCTTTTTCAACTATCTGCCCCACACTAATCAAGTTTTTAGGTATTGTGGGAACATACAAAACATTGGTTAGCAAATCTGCTCCACTTTTACATTTCACTTTTCCAATGGAATGTACACTATGTCTTGTATTATCACCTATTTGAACACTATGACTAGAAATGCCTTTTTCCAATTCTGACATCAATTCTATGTTTCCTGACAAATGATTAAAACATCCAGAGTCAATGTAAAATACCTTTAGATCTTCTTTATCTGATGTGCTGATTGAATTCATCATTAATGATGTATGACTTTCATTCTGTGTGTCATTTGTATAATTGTAGTAGGTGGTGTTGTAGGATTGATTCTGTCCCCAACTTCTTCCTCCACCTCTACCATAGCCTCCTCTTTGACTTTGTCTACCTCTTTGAAAATTACTTTGATATCTTCCACCTCTGCCTCTACTATTGTTATCCTGATTTTGATTTGATCCTTGTTGATTATGCCAACAATCATGAGCCAAATGATTACTTAATCCACAGATCCAAAAAGCCTTCTTGTTGTTATTCTGATTACCTCTTCCTCTTGCAAAACCTCTTGGTCTTCCTCTGCCTGTGCCTTTACCTCTTGCATAATAAACTTGAGAAGTTGACTCTTCTTCATCCTTTCCTTTAAATTTATCTCCTTTCTTTTTCTTCATGTACATTGTAGAACTTTGTCCTTTATCTCCATCTCCCTTCAAGTCTTGCTCAAATGTGAGCATCAGACCAAGCAACTGGTTCAAATCTGGAACATAATGATTTAATGAAAGTTCTGTTGATAAGAAAAAAGGTTTCCACCTTTCATCCCCTCTCAAAACTGTAAGTAATTGAGCAATCAACCTGTGATCCTCAATATCTTCATCTATGGATCCAAGACTATCTGCAAGATCCTTCATCTTAGTGACATAATCACTAATACTTGGACTTGGCTTCTTCTTGAATGTTGTAAACTCTGACTATAAACTTGCTTTTCGTGCTTTAGTAGTGCTTTGGAAATGATACTCCAATGCATTCCATATATCTTCAGATGATTCCAATCCTCTGATGTGCAAATGATATGAGATTGTATTGTAGATGTAAGCTTTTGCCCTTGCATCCTTCTTCTACCAATGCTTTAAAGCATCAAGTTACTCTTTCTTTGGTCGGCTTTCATGTTCAAATACTGGCTTCTCTTCTTCACCTGTTACATATATCATGATATCCTTACTCATAAGTAAGGCTTCCATTCTCATTACCCATGCGGGATAATTATCTCTGTCCAGTTTGTCAATGGAGATATGATCTGCCATACTCCTTCCCTTCTGCTACAACATGTGAGCTTAAAGGATAAAGAATAATACCTGTTGGAGTTCTTTGTGTATGAGGATACTTTTGAAGTAAACTTTTGATGCTTTGTGTCTTCAAATGCTTCACCTTTGAACCTTTAATGAAAAACTTTTCAAAACTTCTCGTACATTTGCCGCCTTCTGCTCTTTAGGACCTTTCTGCTCTGATACCACTTATTGATGTGTGAAACATCACAAGAAATGAATTAATGTGACACTAGACAAGCTCTATGGTCACCATTAACTCATTGCCACTCCAAACTTTGAGAAATGATAGCCAAAACCAAAAACTTTACTTGTTTATAACTTTCTAGTCACTGAAATGAAATACCTTCAGTATTTTGTTAATTTCTCTTAGCTCAAATATTATTTCTCCACGATCGTTTGGTAGATGAAAATAGATAAGTAGGCTTTCCAACAAGCTATTATTTGCAAGAAACGGATCTCTAGAACGCAAGATATAGCCTTCACAAGATGACCCTATATGACTTCCAAAAGTGGAAATTTTGCCTATTTTTAGTAAATCTCACTGTCTAAAGATGAAAATTCGATGCCTAGCATCGACTTGCAACCAAAAGTCGATGCCAGGCATTGACTTTGTGATTTTTTCAGCCACTTTATATTCCTGAAATAGGCGCGTAAACCACAGGTGTGAAGAAAACCACTTTTATGTGGGAAGTCAATGCCAAGCATCGACTTTATGCTGAAACTCGATGCCAGGCATCGAGTTGCTCCACAAACTTCATATTTTCAAAGAGATTTAGCAGTACATAAAACTCAGAGAATAAAACATAGACTTATCAGCATAAACTCGATGCTAGGCATCGAGTTGCTTGGAAAACTTGAACTTTTGAACTCATCACACAGTACACAAACATGGAGATGATGGAGAGAGTCTCATACATAAAAATTTACTTAGTTCTTCTGATAGCTATGAAAAACTCAAAAACTTTACAGATGCTTTCTCACTTAGAAAAGCCCGACTATACTTAGTCATGCAAAATGAACTCCTTCTCACATTCTATCACTCTCTTCCACTTCTTCTCTCATCGCGTCAGTTGATACAAACTAACTTATATATATTTTTTCATTCTCATGATTTTAAAAAACTTCTAGAACTAAAGTGAACTAACTTTACAAATATAATACACTTGTGAATTTGTCCCTTCACATAGGCATGTGATTTTCTTCTAAAGCTTTGACCTTCAAATATATGTCCAACAAATAGGCATCGAATTTTCATTTTTAGACACTCAGACTTACTAAAACACACAAAATTTCCACTTTTGGAAGTCATACAAGGTCATCTTATGAAAGCTATATCTTGAGTTCTAGAGATTTGTTTCTTGCAAATAATAGCTTGTTGGAAAGCTCTTCTCTTCTACTTTCATCCAAGAAAAGATCTTGGAGAAATAATATTTGTGCTAAGAGACATTAGGAACATACTGAAGGTATGTCCTTTTAGTGACTAGAAAAATCTGAAAAAGTAAAGTTCTTGGTTTTGGCTATCATTTCCTAAAGCTTTGAGTGGCAATGAGTTAATGGTGACCATAGAGGTTGTCTGGTGCCACATTAATTCATTTCTTGTGATGTTTCACACATCAACAAGTGGTATCAGAGCAGAAAGGTCCTAAAGAGCATAAGGCAGCAAATGTACGAGAAGTTTTGAAAAGTTTTTCATTAAAGATTGAAAGGTGAAGCATTTGAAGACACAAGGCATCAAAAGGTTACTTCAAAGTGTCTTCGTACACAAAGAACTCCAAAAGGTATTATCCTTTATCATTTAAGCTCACAGGTTGTAGCAGAAGGAAAGGAGTATGGCATATCATATCTCCATTGACAAACTAGACAGAGATAATTACCCCGCATGGGTAATGAGAATGGAAGCCTTACTTATGAATAAGGATCTCATGATATATGTAACACGTGAAGAAGAGAAGCCAGTATTTGAAGATGAAAGCCGACCAAAGAAAGAGGAACTTGATGCTTGAAAGCATTGGCAGAAGAAGGATGCAAGTGCAAAATCCTAGATCTACAATACAATCTCTGATCATTTGCTACCACACATCAAAGGATTAGAATCATCTGAAAATATATGGAATGCATTGGAGTATCATTTCCAAAGCACTACCAAAGCAAGGAAAGCAGGTCTATGGTCAAAGTTTACAACATTCAAGAAGAAGCCAAGTAAAAGTATTAGTGATTATGTCACTAAGATGAAGGATCTAGCAGATAGACTTGGATCCATAGATGAAGATGTTGAAGATCACAGATTGATTGCTCAACTACTTGCAGGTTTGAGAGGAGATGAAAGATGGAAACCTTTTGTGTTGTCTATAGAACCTTCTTTGAATCATTTTGTTCCAGACTTGAATCAATTACTTGGTTTGATGCTCACATATGACCAAGACTTGAAGGGAGATGGAGATAAAGGACAAAGTTATGCAATGTACATGAAGAACAAGAAGAAAGGAGATTAAGGTAAAGCAAAGGATGAAGAGGAGTTGAGTTCTCAAGTTTATTATGCAAGAGGTAAAGGCACTGGCAAAGGAAGACGAGAGCCTTTGGAAGAGGTAGAGGTAATGAGAATAACAACAAGAAGGCTTGTTGGATCTGTGGATTGAGTAATCATTTGGCTTATGACTATTGACATAATCAACAAGGATCAAATCAAAATTAGAATAACAATAGCAAAGAGAGAGGTGGAAGATATCAAAGTAATTTTCAAAGAGGTAGACAAAGTCAAAGAGGAGGCTATGGTAGAGGTGGAGGAAGAAGTTGGGGACATAATCAATCCTACAACACCACCTACTACAATTATGCAAATGACACACAGAATGAAAGTCATACATCATTGATGATGAATTCAATCAGCACATCAGACAAAGAAGAGGTAAAGGTATTTTACATTGACTCTGGATGTACTAATCATTTGTCAGGAAACATAGAATTAGAATTGGAAAAAGGCATTTCTAGTCATAGTGTTCAAACAGGTGATAATACAAGACATACTGTACATTCAATTGGAAAAGTGAAATGCAAGAGTGGAGCAGATTTGCTAACCAATGTTTTGTATGTTCCTACAATACCTAAAAACTTGATTAGTGTGGGACAGATAGTTGAAAAAGGTTTTCAAGTCAGGTTTACAAATGAAGGAGTATTTGTTGAAGATCCAGAGAATGGATATAATCACATTGTTTGTGGTAAGAAAGAAGGTAGACTCTTTACTTTAAGAGTACAAGGGAACATTGGTCAAGCTTTGCTCACACATGGTGAAGGAGTGATTACAGAACTTGATCTCTGCCATAAGAGATTAGGTCATTTCAATGAAAGAGGAATTAAAGCTATGGTTGCAAATCAGTCTATACTAGGAGTACCAAATGTGCAGAGTCAACATATGGTTTATAAATGTGAAGCATGTCAAATGGGTAAAGCACACAGGTTACCATTTTAGAAGAAAGGTTTTAAATATGATGGATTACTAGAGCTCATTTATATAGATGTATGGGGACCAACAAAAGAAGGATCTATCAGTGGCTCAAGGTATTATGTTCTTTTCATTGATGATGCTACAAGATGGATAACTTTATATGTCTTGAAGGAAAGATGAGAAGTGTTTGGAGCTTTCAAGCATTTTCATGCATATGCAGAGAGATTCATAGGTCAAAAGCTTAAAAGACTGAGGTCTGATGGAGGGGGAGAATACTTCTTCCAAGAGTTCAATGATTATCTTTGGAATGCACGTATTAAGAGAGAAATAACCTGTAGGTATACACCACAACAAAATGGTGTAGCAGAAAGAGGAAACAAGACTTTGGTTGAGTTTGCTAGAGCTATGCTGAAGGAGAAGAATTGTCCAAATTATCTTTGGGCTGAGGATGTAAATACAACTACATATCTTGTGAACAGATTACCATGTGCAGCTCTCAATGGCATATGCTTATGTGCCATCACAACTTAGACATAAACTTGAACCAAAGGCAGAAAAATATGTGTTCATTGGTTATTATGAAAAGAAGATGGGTTATAGGTTGTGGAATCCTCTAACCAAAGAATTTCTTGTTTCTAGAGATATTACATTTGATGAACAGAAAAGTTGGTATGTAGATCAAAGTCATACAGCTGAAGAATTTGAAGAAGAGGTAAGAAGATGTGAGAAAGGAAAATCAATTGTGCATGTAAATGAAGATGAAGGCTATATGCAAGAAAGTACATCCAAAAGTGGATTAACAAGAAGGAATGAAGAAGCTCCTATATTTGATGAAGAGGTGTATCTAGACACTTATTAAGAATGTGAACCAAGAAGGTCAAGCAGGACTAGAAGAGGATGGTGTGAAGACGAGCAGATTCAAAAGCATGGCAGGAGTAAAAGAAAGAAGATGATATGAAGAAACAAAGAATGTCAATTAGTGATTGAGGGGGAGTTGTTGGAGAAACACTCACTAATTGGACATATATTTGAAGGTCAAAGATTTAGAAGAAAATCACATGCCTATGTGAAGGGAGAAATTCACAAGTGTATTATATTTATAAAGTTAGTTCACTTTAGTTCTAGAAGTTTTTTAAAATCACGAGATTGAGAAAATCTATATATAAGTTAGTTTTTATCAACTGACGCGATGAGAAGAAGTGGAAAAGAGTGATAGAATGTGAGAAGGAGTTCATTTTGTATCACTGAGTATAGTCGGGGTTCTCTGAGTGAGAAAGCATCTGTAAAGTTTCAGAGTTTTTCATAGCTATGAGAAGAACTAAGTAAAGTTTTGTGTATGAGACTCTTGTTACACTTATGTGTTCCTCGAGTAGCTTTGATATGAACCTTTTCCCTATACATGGGCACTTTTTACTCTAGTGCTGGCTAGAGGTTTTTTCCCCATGTTACCACATACTTGATACTTTGGTGGTACTTTGTACTTAGGGATATTATTCAGCTCTTACTTCAGTTCTGTACATCGATCAATAGAGAGAGCTATTCCAGCCATCGTCTTCTCCGTGTGTCTTGCTGCGTTTGTGCTCTTTGTGTGTGCTTCTCGTGTGTCTCTCGCACTTCTACACACACCCAACAGTGGCATCAGAGCAGGTTCAGCTTCTTCTCAAGTTTCAGTTTTTCGCGTCGCGGCGCGCGCGCACTTTAACAGTGCAACTCGACCTCGGAGCATAGAAGTGTGAATTTTAGCACCTCGGAAACATTTCCACCAGGTGCGCTCAGGTGCGCTGGGGTTTTACCCCCATTTCGAAGCCATTCGTGCAGTCAGAATCGCCATCAGAGTGACAGTTTGTGAGCTGAAATTTCAGCACTCATTTCAGTTTTCGTCGAAGTGAAGATTTTGTTACATTCTTGTTCCTTAGTGAAATGGCGGGTAGCAATGACTTGTTTGGCATGCTTCAAGCTGAAGATAAGCTTGATGGGACCAACTATCCGATGTGGTCTTACATGATGAAGCATGTTCTTGTTGCAAAATAACTTTGGAACATAGTGGCAGATGTAGATCGATGACTAGCAGGTGCTTCTACTTCACAGTCTACTGTCACAGATGGAGCTTCTTCTTCGAGTACAGTGGTTTCCCCTTCTCCACCTACACAGGAGCAGCTTAGATGGGATGGAAAAGATGCTCAAGCTCATGCTTTGACTGCGCTTTCAGTGAAGCGTCATATAGTTCCACACATTCGGTCATGTTCTACATCACGACAGGCATGGGACACTCTTGCTTCTTTGTATGCCGTGCACAATGAAGCACGTGTTGCATACTTGAGGAAGCAACTTGAGGATGTATGTATGGCTGAAAATGAGTCAGTGGATGTGTATGTGACACGCATCAAGGACTTGAAAGAGCAATTGGCAAACATAGATGAGATCATTCCGGATGCATCACTCATTTCTACATTGTTGAAAGGATTACCGGAATCTTTTCAAAGCTTTGCTACTACACTTCATTTGGTTGCAAAAGGAAATCCTAATATGTATGTATTTGATGAGGTTGTGTCTCTTCTTGTGCAAGAAGAGCAATCTAGAGTGAATAGGAGTGGTTTGATTGAGGGAACGCAAGCACTTGCTATCTCACAAAAGGGGAAAAGCAAGTATGGTTCAGCTTTGGGTTCATCAAAACCAAAGCCTCAAGCTTCCTCTTCCACTTATTCCTCTAATGATGGTGATTTGCAAAAGAAGAAGAGATGCAAATATTGTCGGAAGGCTGGTCATACTATTGATGAGTGTAGAAAGCTTGCTAAACGCAATGAAAAGAAGAAGGAATCGGGCATGTCTATTGCTGAAAATTCAGCAAATGCAAAGAATGATGAAGCTAACATGGCTCAAGATTTTTGGGCATGTGTTGTTACATGTCATTATGATGCTTCTTTATATTCTAAATGTATGGTTGTGAGTGAGGCTGATTCGGATTGGTTCTTTGATAGTGGTGCTTCAAAGCACATAACATCATGCAAAATATTTTTTGCCTCTTTGAAAGATGCACCTAAAGGAGGACATGTGGTGTGTGCAAACAATGCCTCTTATCCTATCATTGGAGTAGGAGAAATTGAGCTTACGGCTGCAAATGGAGGTGTGATTCTCTTGAAAAATGCATTGTATGTGCCCGGTATCAAGAAGAACTTAATTTTAGTTCCATTGATTGCCAAAGCTGGACTTCATGTACACTTTGTTGATGATAAGTGTATGGTTCATGATTTCAGCAATGGCGATGTTATTGTGATGTCTGGTACATTATGTAATGGTTTGTATCGCATGGATACATACAAGAGGGCTGCCTTGAATGCCTTAGTTGCTCATACTTCTTCCATGGCTAAAATGGAGCTTTGGCATGCTCGTTTTGGTCACTTGAACTTCAATAGTTTGTTTTACTTGCAAAAGAAGGACATGGTTATTGGTTTGCCGACACTTGAGTCCATTGAAAAGCATGCACGTGAAGGTTGCATTCTTGGAAAAATGCATCGTGCTTCTTTTCCAAAAGATAGTCATACACACACTACAAGAAAATTGCAACTTGTTCATAGTGATGTATGTGGTCCCGTCAAGACTCCATCTTTTGGGAAGCATGTATATTTTGTTACCTTCATTGATGATGCTACTCGCCATACATGGGTGTATCCTATGAAAGCAAAGAATGAGGTATTTTCTTGCTTCAAAGCATTTTTAGCTATGGCTGAAAATTTTTCTTCACAAAAGCTTTTGACTCTACGCATGGATCGTGGTGGTGAGTACATGTCACATGAGTTTAATGCTTTTCTTCGTGAAAGAGATATTTCACACCAATGTACGGTGCCATATACACCTCAACAAAATGGTATTGCCGAGCGTAAAAATAGAACTCTACTTGAAATGGCATGATGTATGGTTAAAGGAAAGCATCTTCCTCATAAGTTTTGGATGGAAGCGGTCATGTGTGCAAATTATGTGTTGAATCGCTGCCCTACAAAAGCATTGAGAGTCATCACTCCTTATGAGGCTTGGAATGGTCATAAGCCTATGGTTAGTCATATACGTGTGTTTGGTTGTTTGGCATATGCTCTTGTGCCATCACAACAACGTCACAAACTTGATGATAAGGCAAAGAAATGTATATTTGTTGGTTATAGTGCTGAAAGTAAGGGATATCGGTTGTACCATCCATTGACGAACACAATTATTGTGAGTCGAGATGTGGTATTTGCTGAAAATTCAGTTTTCCCTCTACTTGAATGCAAAAAACTGCCAGCAGTTAGCTCACAAGATGTGTTCGATACACTCTTGCCTTTGTTCCAAAATGGTGCGGTTGACTATGGCCATGTAGACCAGCCAACTGAGGCTCAAAAGGCTGAAAAATTCTAGCCAAATGGGGCTGAAAATGTAGAGAATTTCCAGCCAAACATGGATGAAAAAATTCAGCCAAAAAATGTCAAAACTGTTGGAAATTTCCAGCCACATATGGCGGAATATTTGCATCAAAATATGGCTGAAACTGAGGATGAAATTTAGCCCACGCATGATGTACATATTGAAGATGTATTACATAATGAACGCATGTCTATCAAGAGTGCACAATCTATGCCAAAGTGGCTGAAACAAACTTTGCAGGATAGCAAACTGAGTGCACCTTTACTTGGTAGAACAAGATCAAGCTCTCACCATGCATCAAATAATTTTGTGGAAGATGCATGTGACGATCCACATGAAGTTTTACATATTGCTAAATCTCTTTGAAAATATGAAGTTTGTGGAGCAACTCGATGCCTGGCATGGAGTTTCAGCATAAAGTCGATGCTTGGGATCGACTTCCCACATAAAAGTGGTTTTCTTCACATCTGTGGTTTATGCGCCTATTTCACGAACAAAAAGTGGCTAAAAAAAAGCACAAAGTCGAAGGCTGGCATCGACTTTTGGTTGCAAGTCAATGCTAGGCATCAAATTTTCATTTTTAGATAGTGATCTTCACAAAAAGAGACAAAATTTCCACTTTTGGAAGTCATACAGGGTCATCTTGTGAAGGCTATATCTTGAGTTCTAGAGATCTGTTTCTTGCAAATAATAGCTTATTGGAAAGCTCTTATCTTCTACTTTCATTCATCAAAATATCTTGGAGAAATAATATTTGTGATAAGAGAAATTAGCAAAATACTGAAGTTATGTCATTTAGTGACTGGAAAATCTGAAGAAGTAAAGTTCTTGGTTTTGGCTATCATTTCTCAAAGTTTTGAGTGGCAATAAGTTAATGGTGACCATAGAGGTTGTCTAGTGTCACATAAATTCATTTCTTGTGATGTTTCACAATCAACAAGTGGTATCAGAGCAGAAAGTTCCTAAAGAGCATAAGGCGGCAAAGGTACGAGAAGTTTTGAAAAGTTTTTCATTAAAGGTTGAAAGGTGAAGCATTTGAAGACACAAAGCATCAAAAGATTACTTCAAAAAAAGTCTTCATACACAAAGAACTCCAAAAGGTATTATCCTTTATCATTTAAGCTCACAGGTTGTAGTAGAAGGAAAGGAGTATGGTAGATCATATCTCCATTGACAAACTGGACAGAGATAATTACCCCGCATGGGTACTGAGAATGGAAGCGTTACTTATGTAAGGATCTCATGATATATGTAATAGGTGAAGAAGAGAAGCCAATATTTGAAGATGAAAGCCGACCAAAGAAAGAGGAACTTGATGCTTTAAAGCATTGGCAGAAGAAGGATGCAAGTGCAAAAGCCTACATCTATAATACAATCTCTGATCATTTGCTACCACACATCAGAGGATTGGAATCATATGAAGATATATGGAATGCATTGGAGTATCATTTCCAAAGCACTACTAAAGCACGGAAAGCAAATCTACGGTCAGATTTTACAACATTCAAGAAGAAGCCAAGTCAAAGTATTAGTGATTATGTCACTAAGATGAAGGATCTAGCAGATAGTCTTGGATCCATAGATGAAGATGTTGAAGATCATAGATTGATTGCTCAACTACTTGCAGGTTTGAGAGGAGATGAAAGGTGGAAACCTTTTGTGTTGTCTACAGAACTTTCTTTGAATCATTTTGTTCCAGACTTGAATCAATTACTTGGTTTGATGCTCACATATGAGCAAGACTTGAAGGGAGATGGAGATAAAGGAGAAAGTTCTGCAATGTACATGAAGAACAAGAAGAAAGGAGATAAAGGTAAAGCAAAGGATGAAGAGGAATCAACTTCTCAAGTTTATTATGAAAGAGGTAAAGGCACTGGCAGAGGAAGACCAAGAGCCTTTGGAAGAGGTAGAGGTAATCAGAATAACAACAAGAAGGCTTGCTGGATCTGTGGATTGAGTAATCATTTAGCTCATGACTGTTGCCACAACCAACAAGGATCAAACAAGAATCAAAACAACAATAGCAGAGGTCAAGGTGGAAGATATCAAAGTAATTTTCAAAGAGGTAGACAAAGTCAAAGAGGAGGCTATGGTAGAGGTGGAGGAAGAAGTTGGGGACAGAATCAATCCTACAACACCACCTATTACAATTATGCAAATGACACACAGAATGAAAGTCATACATCATTGATGATGAGTTCAATCAACACATCGGATAAAGAAGATCTAAAGGTATTTTACATTTACTCTGGATGTTCTAATCATTTGTCGAGAAACATAGAATTGATGTTAGAATTGGAAAAAGGCATTTCTAGTCATAGTGTTCAAACAGGTGATAATACAAGGCATAGTGTATATTCAATTGGAAAAGTGAAATGCAAGAGTGGAGCAGATTTGCTAACCAATGTTTTGTAAGTTCCCACAATACCTAAAAACTTGATTACTGTGGGACAGATAGTTGAAAAAGGTTTTCAAGTCAGGTTTACAAATGAAGGACTATTTGTTGAAGATCCAAAGATTGGATATAATCACATTGTTTGTGGTAAGAAAGAAGGTAGACTCTTTAATTTAAGAGTACAAGGGAACATTGGTCAAGCTTTGCTCACACATGGTGAAGGAGTGATTACAGAACTTGATCTCTAGCATAAGAGATTAGGTCATTTCAATGAAAGAGGAATTAAAGCTATAGTTGCAAATGAGTCTGTACTAGGACTACCAATTGTGTAGAGTAAACATATGTTTTATAAATGTGAAGCATGTCAAATGGGTAAAGCACACAGGTTACCATTTTAGAAGAACGGTTTTAAACATGATGGATTACTAGAGCTCATTCATACAGATGTATGGGGACCAACAAAAGAAGGATCTATCAGTGGCTCAAGGTATTATGTTCTTTTCATTGATGATGCTACAAGATGGATAACTTTATATGTCTTAAAGGAAAGATCAGAAGTGTTTGGAGCTTTCATGCATATGCATAGAGAGTCACAGGTCAAAAGCTTAAAAGACTGAGGTCTGATGGAGGGGGAGAATACTTCTCCCAAGAGTTCAATGATTATCTTTGGGAGGCATGTATTAAGAGAGAAATAACTTGCAGGTATACAGCACAACAAAACGGTGTAGCAGAAAGAAGGAACAGGACTTCGGTTGAGTTTACTAGAGCTATGCTGAAGGAGAAGAATTGTCCAAATTATCTTTGGGCCGAGGCTATAAATACAGCTACATATCTTGTGAATAGATTACCATGTGCAGCTCTAAATGGAATGACTCCATATAAAGCTTGGTGGGTTAAGAAACCAACACTAGATCATTGTAGAGTGTTTGGATCAATTGCATAGGCTTATGTGCCATAGAGACACACACATAGACACACACACATAGACACACACACATACAGACATAGACACACACATAGACACACACACATACACACACGCACACACATACACACACATAGACACATACACACACACACATCCAGACATATTTACACACACACATACACATGCATACAAACACATATATATAGATAAACACGTATTTACACACATAGACACACACATACACACATAGACACACACACATACACATATAGACACACACACACATAGACACATACACACATACACATACACACATACACACACACACGTAGAGAGACATACATACACACATACACATGCATGCATACATATGCATGCATAATGCATCTGCATATGCATAGATACATAACTACAAGCATACACACACACATGCATACATATGCATACATAATGCACATGCATATGCAAAACATGCTTACATGCATACACACATATACACACACATACACACACACATAGACACACACACACATAGACACACACACATAGACACACACACATACACACACGTACGCATACATGCATACATATGCATACATAATGCATATGCATATGCATACATAATGCATATGCATATGCATACATACATACTTACATGCATACACACACATACACACACATACACACACATACACACACATACACACACATACACACACATACACACACATGCATACATATGCATACATAATGCACATGCATATGCATGCATACATGCTTACATGCATACACATACACACATAGACACATACACACACATAGACACATACACACACATACACATACATACACACACATACACAAACATACACACACATACACACACATACACACACATATACACATAGATTTACACACACACATACACACACACATACACACATGCATATACACATACATAGACACATACACACTTACACACACACACACACAAACACACACACATATATATATACACACACACACACATAGACACATACACACTTACACACACACAAATACACACAAACACATATACACACACACTTTCACACATAGACACATACACACTTATACACACACACATACACACATCCACACACATTTACACACACACATACACATGCATATAGACACATATATACAGATACACATGTATATACACACATAGACACACACATATACACACACACATACACACATAGACACACACACTTACACACACACACATCCACACACATTTATACACACATACACATGCATATAGATATACACATATATACACACATAGACACACACATAGACACACACATAGACACACACACATACAGACACATGGACACATACACATACATATATGCATAGACACATACACACATAGAGACATACACACACATATATGCATACACACACATAGAGACGCATACACACACACATACACATACATGCATACATATGCATACATAATGCATATGCATATGCATACATACATACTTACATGCATACACACACATACACACATATACACACACATGCATACATTTGCATACATAATGCACATGCATATCCATATATACATGCTTACATGCATACACACACGCACATATACACCTACATACACATATATACACATACATGTGTACACGTACATATATTGATTTCTAACTCATTTTTTTTATATGTACAAGTATTATGGATCCCAGTAGAGAGAGAAAGCCGAAACTCACTCTCATTACAAGTCTTATGAGAGCAAGAGTTTTGCTTGATACTCTAGGGATCATCATGCATGAGTACTCAGAGATGCCTGATGATGAGCTTGATTTTATGATCCAGATGCTTACCTAGTGATCAAAGGAGGGCTCTTCTGTGGCTCCACATGCAGGAAGACAACTATCTCCTCATAGGTATGTTTTTTTTTTCACAAAATTTCTTTTAATGATATTATAACATATATTTTTATTTATTTTTATTTGTCTATTTTCAAGACACCTATACCACCTCCAGATCATGAGAGCAGAGCACAAGTGCCTATGAGGACATGCATAGGCACCTTAGGGATAGAGTGCGATATAGAGACATAGGGGAATATAGTGTATATAGGGAATGTATTGGAGTTCAAGAGAAGAATGCGAGCATTATGCGACTCTTACCTACGCCTTGTCCACTTGCAGTGGAAGTAAGTCTAAATTTTACATATAAATTGAAATAAATATCTTATGTTTTATTTACATGATTTTTTTTATTTTTGTAGTGAGCATGATGAAAGGGATAAAAAATACATACTTAGTTCACTTGAGACAGAGTTTGGCACAGGATGGTCGCATAAGTGGTGTCTAAAAGAGATGCGAACACTTATGGCCGATCATCGTGATAAAGGACGCTATGCATTGCTTTTATGTATATATATGTGGATATGAGTATGTGTGTTTATGTATGTATGTATGTATGTATGTATGTATATGAGAGAGAGAGAAAAGAGTGTGAATAGAGGTACAAATACACGCATACACACACATATACACCATACATGCACATTTACACACATATACACATACATGCACATTTATACATACACACACATACATGCACATTTACACACACACATACACATGCATGCAGTTACACACATATAATCAATACACACATAGACACATACTCACATACACATACACATACTCATATACACATACACATACATAATCATATACACATACACATACATAATCATATGTACACACACATAGACTCACGTAATCATATTTACATACAAATATATACATACACATGCATACACACACACACAACACATTATACATATGCACATATAGATACACATACATATGCACACACACACACACACACACACACACACACACATATATATATATATATATATATATATATATGTGTGTGTGTGTGTGTGTGTGTGTGTGTGTGTATGTCTGTGTGTGTGTGCATACTAACACATGGATACATATAATACACATGAATACACATGAATACACACACATATGCATACATACATGACAAAAATTTGGTCCTCGAAGATAAAGCTATATATAAAAATAATTAGACATACCCCCAAGCTTCATGTTATAACTTAAAATAACATGATTTTATCTCTCTAGTAGGATTCATCGATATTCTAGTTGAATAATGAACAATCTATTATCTGATATCCATTCAAATGATTCAAGTTATTGATCGATAACTAGAGTAGAATTTACTATCTAATCTACTCATATGTTTTCATTATTGCCATCATTTTGGTAAGACATCAATATAGTCTCATCTTCATTATCTTTATTGATTTCATTTATTTCTTCTATTGTTAAATCTATGTTCTCTTGAATGACATCATCTATTGATGGATCAATATCGATTTTTGGTAATTCCTCTTCATCATCAGTAGAATCAGCATGTAGAGTATTATCCTCTTCATCAAAAAGATTAGTATCATTATCATGTACAATGATCCTAATTTCATTTTCAGATGTTGATGTATCAGTATCTGATGGTGAATCATCACGAGGACTCTATTCGATCTCTCTAACAATAAACTGTTCAAACAATGACCTACCTCTAGGCTGAACATGAATGACTTGCCACCAAGGATGAGCATTTGGGTTTTTATAAAAAAATGCTTGTTCAATATGCCTAGGAAGAATATATGGTTCTCTAGTAGATCGCATTACCTTGGAAGAATCAATTGCCCAAAACCCAGATAATTCCTTTCTCAATGTGGAATTACTACCTCTATACTCAGCTCGAAACAAGTCAACCTTCAAAATGACCTATCAAAATATAAAAAAACAAAAAACCATTATTAGGTGCTTAGAAAATAATAAACTCTATCATAAAAAATATAAACTTTTTCCTACCTGTTTGAATCGAAATGATATTTTGTAGATACCAACAACAATTCCCACGTAACCAAGTTTGCCATCTATAAGGTTCGTGTCTTTTGAGCTAGCACATGATAATTGCTTGAAAGAAGCAACAATACTAGAATCCTCTGTTTTACGTAAAGAATCAATGCCTTTGATTCTAATATGTTGTCCAAAAGCCCACATATTAGTGAACATTCGAGCCTACAAAAGAAATTAAATTAGTAAAGAGAAACTAATATACATATATGAAAGAAACAAAATATTATTAAAATAAAATCACCTTTCGTTCACAACCTATCATTAACTCTCTCTGCTCATTTGAGATTTTCTTCATTATTTGCATTGGCGCGTTGCAAACGACTATATAGCCAATCCGTGAAAGAAGATGTATTTGTAATCTCATTATTATCAAGATTACATCTATATCTTTTGTTTCTCTGTCTTTTACTTCGGAGATTTTGAAGTTCCTCTTCGTACTCGCTAAGGAATGCTTGCATGCATTTGCTATTATATGCTACAAAAGTAGAAACATTATTTTTTTCTTGAAATGTAAATAAAAATGGAACTCCCTTGCCTGATAATACCTCATCTATTATTTTTGAAGAAGACTCATTGGTCCACGCACGTGGAGCTTCTTCATGAACTCTTTCAAGGTACTCACTAACATAGTACATGCACTCTTCAAGCATCCAACCCTTTGCCATGGATCCTTCTGGTTTTGCTCTTTGTCGCACATAACCTTTTAATATTCCCATAAATTGCTCGACCCAAAACATCCATCAAGTGTTGAAAACACCCGCAATCTCTATTTCATCTAAAAGATGGACTAATAAATGAAGCTAAATATCAAAAAATTAAGTAGGAAGCTCTTTCTCCATCAAACATAGTAGCTCTTTGCATTCACATTTTTTTTTGTGGGATTGAGTTTTTGTCAATGTCTTTTAATGTAACCCACATATACATATCATAAAAAAAATTATAAAGAAGTTAATTCAAAAATAAAAGATATCAAATGTTCATATATATTGAAAATAAAAGTATCATAATTACCTTATAAGCGATCCAAGATGATAGATCACATCCGTACTTCTTTCGTTGTACATCCATCGATAACAAAAGGTAAAATATCTTTCAAAAAGTTATGCCAATCATGGGTCTTTAACATAGATAAACTCTTATCATCCATATTAAACATGTTCTAGAAATATGCTCCATATCTTGTAGGAGTCCGAATCAATTGAATCCTATTGTTGATAGTCTGTATCTCTTTTTTCATAAGTACCCAAGGAGCAAGAGCATAAGTCGTTTCCTATCGATGTCTATCAAAAACTGGCCATAACTTTGGTTTTGAGTTTTGATCCTTCAAATCATTTCTTGATGCTATGGTATCTTTTAGTCCAAGAAGATACTGCCATAATGAATAACCAATATTCTTGAATATATGCATATGATCAAGAAGATGACATATTTTTAACTCTTTCCAATACTCCAAAGAATACCATATTGATATATTCTCTACAAGTGCCAATTTCCCTTTACCTCTCTTCACATTCTCATTATCTTCATCATCACTAAAGATTTCTGATTTTGGATCTATTACAGATCCATATGTCCATTTTTTTATACCAATTTTTGAGCTCATTTTTTGAACTCATTTTTTATAGGTGTCATAGGTTTTGGACACTAGCATGTTTCAAGCTTTCCATTAAAATGTATCGCTTCTCTTTTAGATCTTAATGGATGATCATCAGGCAAGAATCATCGATGTTGAAGATAAATATTTTTGTTGAGATTCTTACTATAGATTGATCTCAACCAATCACCACAATATGGACAAGCTTTATAACCCTTACTAGATATTCCTGCATCATGAAAACGATAAAAATATAATAAGATTAACTCACATTTATTTGTATGCATATTGAATAAAAAAATTACATCAATACTTGAACAAACACCATATCTTGGAAAATTGTTAATAGTCCAAGCCACAATACCACGAACCATAATATATCTTTCGTTGATGCTTTTTTATACATCAATGACATTAATACCTCTCCATAACTCTTGGAGATTGTCAATGAGAGGGGCAAGATATATATTCATATCTTTAACTTGTCTTTTTCTTGGGATTAAAAGTGAAAGCATTAAATGTTCCTTTTTAATGCTAAGATATGGGAGAAGATTGTAGTTTACGACTACCACTGGCCATGTTGACCATTTACTAGATTTCATGGAGAATGGATTAACCCCATCTAATGCAACTCCTAACTTTAGATTCTATGGATTTTGTGCAAAATTAAGCCATATAGAATCAATATGGTGAAAAGCAACACTATCATGAGGAATTTTGATTATTCCATTAGTACTTTTATGATCATGTCCCCATGTCAAAAGCTTTGATAATTTGGGGCTTTGAAACATATGTCTAATCTGTGAAGCCAATGAAAAATGTCTCAATAGCTTTTTTGGGATTTTACCTTCTTCGTCCTTATATCGACGAGATTGACATTTTGGACATGTCAAAGAGTCTACATATTCACCTCTATATAAAATACAATCGTTAGCACATGCATGTATACATTGATAATCCATACCAAGATTGTTGATTATCTTCTTCGTCTCATTATGTGAGGTAGGAAGAATATTCTGACTTGGTAAAAAATGTTTCAGTAATAACCTTCAAGTTCATGAAAAAAAGACATATTAATAAAAATAAATGAATAAATATGCATATATATATATGTATGTATATATATGCATATATATATATATATATATATATATATATATATATATATATATATATATATATATATATATATATATATATATATATATATATATATATGTATGTATGTATGTATATATATGCATATAATTTTATATATATATATATATATATATATATATATATATATATATATATATATATATATATATATATATATATATATATATATATATACATATATATATGTGTGTGTGTGTGTGTATGTATGCTTATGTGTATGTGTATGTGGATGTGTATATGCATCTGCATGTGTATATGCATGCATATGTGTATATATATGCATGTGTGTATATGTGTTTTATATGTGTATATGTATGTATATATGCGTATGTGTATGTTTATGCATATATGTATGTGTATGTGTGTATATATGTGTATGTATGTATGTGTATGTATGTATGAATGTGTATGTATGTATGTATGTATATGTATGTATGCATGTGTAGCTGTGTATATTTCATTTTGTTTTTAATTTTTTTTTGTTTATTGTGGTTTGCAAACTTTCATATTTAGACCATTGAATCGTTTGGATGTATCCAATTTTATAGTCAATCTATTACCTACCTTGCTAACTAAAACTTGCATATTTGTTTACAAGGATTAAGTATCAATTAACTATGGAGGTATTAATCCATTTGGAAAATAAGACAAGCAAATTTCTCTCGATGATTTTGGAAGATGGATGAATAATTTTAAAGTATGGGCGGACATAAAGTGTTCATTCAATACATGTTCTTGTTCTTACCTTAGCTAAGGTAAAAACAAAAACTTTCTATACTGAATGGACACATTGTGTCCGCCCATCCTTTAAAATTATTCTTCCATCCTTCAAAATCTTCGAGATAAATTTACTTCTCCTATTTTTCAAATGACTTAATACCTCCATAGCTAACTCATACTTAATATTTGTATGCAAAGTTCATAAAAGATTTAGCAGCATAGGTATTAGGTCGACTAGAATAGGAGAAGCAGATGTGTGAGGAAGATTCTAAAGGTTGGGTGGACAATTCCAAAGGCTAAATGGACAAAATATCTTCATTCGATATAGGTATGTATAATTTGAATTTACTCTCATAACATGTGTATGTGAATATATGTGTGTATACATTCATGTATATATATATGTATGTCTATGTATGCATGTATTTATATGTATATATTTATGCATGTATATATTTAAATAGAGAGAAAATTAAAAATTATACCTTAATAGTGTCGAAACAAATCCATTACTCCATCAAAAACAATTTTGAAGATTGAGAATAAGTAAGTTTGCACTTAGTCGTGTCAAACGACTTCCTTCATATACATGCTTTAGACATTCCTCTCGAAGATATTTCTCATTTTTAGAAATATCAATGCTCTCACTGTCATTTTGATACCAATCCTCAATAAAATCTGCCATGCCATCATCTTGATCATTGTCACACAAATCTTGTACTTTATCTTCTTTTGAATATAGATCTTTCAACTTTGCATATTCCACAGGATCACTTTTGCATAGCCTCCTCATAGAAGCTTCTAATAAATGAGGTCTTATTGGCAATTGTGAATGGTGTGGAGGAATATCGTCAACATCATATGTTGGAATCTACACACATGAATAAAAATCATTAATATTCCATAAATGAATAAAAAGTAAACTTTAAACATAAAATTAAATATATAAGTTATTAAATATGGATAGAAAATTTCCATTCTCTCTCTAGCTAAAAGGTGCTCTTGGAGGTCTACGCCATCCATAATTCACTAATAATTCATCACCAGCATGTAATGTAGTAATAGCATTGACAAATATGTATCTTGATACATCTCTACTCATGTATGGTGATTCATGACTATTTTCATGCTCCTCAAATGTGTAATTAGTCCTTGAACTATTATGTAACCCTCGACTACTATTTATTAAACCAGCTATATTTCCATGCATGTAAGATCTTCCATCAATATATAATCTTTTCTAAAGTGTTTCGATGACGATGCACCACAGTGCGCCCTCCTTCTCGAGAGCTCCATGACGATACGCTCGGAGTAGAAAACTGAGCTTCTAAGGCCGCACACAGTACTCTGCACAGAGGCGGCACAATACGCAGAAAACAGAGTACACAGGGAGCACGAAGACAGACTTGTTAGGTCTTACAAATGTGATCGAACTTATAGTACGTGATTGACTAGGCCACTATATGTTTTATTAAAGAACATATACAAAGAAGTGTCCAGTGGCCATTTGGCCTTTCACATGGACACTAATGGTCACAATCTCCCACTAAAGGCCAACATGGCCAAAGTAAATATGGAAGAACAATAAAGAATGATAAAGAATACCTAAGTGTAAGTATACAAACTATACCTCCCACCTGATGAGCATGTTACACAGTTTACAAGTGTCTGTGTAAGATCAAGAATCAAGTAACCCCCATCAAGTGACAACAGTGTCGAAAGTTATCCTGTGGTAGAGCTTTAGTCAAAACATCTGTAGCATTATCTCGAGTGTGAACCTTCTCAAGAATAATGTGCTTAGTGGCTAAGTAATCTCTAATGAAGTGATACCTCACCTCAATGTGCTTGGTCTTTGCATGATAGACCGGATTCTTAGCCAAAGCAATGGCACTCTGACTATCACTGAGCAAGCGAGGTACATGCTGAGGTAAACCCATATCACAAGCAAGACAAGAAAGCCACAATGCTTCCTTACATGCCTCACTTGCTGCAACATACTCTGCTTCTGTGGTGGAAAAAGCTCTACATTCTTGAAGACGAGATCTCCAAAAAAATGTACCCTGATGTGGACTTACGATTGTCTACACAACCAGCATAGTCAGAATATGTGTAACCAATAATGGATGCTTTCCCTCTACCTAAGCATAGACACTTGTCCTTAGTGCCACTCAGATATCTCAAAATCATCTTGACCACTTCCCAATGTTTCGTGCCAGGATTAGACATATATCTGCTCACAACTCCCACTCCAAATGCAATGTCTGGTCTCCTAGCTACCATAGCGTACTTGAGACTACCAATAGCAGACTGATAGGGAATTTTGGTCATGAATTCCTTTTCCTCATCTGATTTGGGGCAATCATCCTTGCTCAATTTCACATATGTGGGTAAAGGTGTACTCAATGCCTTTCCACCTTGCATATTGAACCTGTGAAGTACTTTGGATATATACTCACTTTGAGACAAGTATATGCATCTTTTACTCCTATCACAAATAATGTGCATGCCAAGAATATGTTTGGCATCCCCCAAATCCTTCATATCAAATGTCTGACTCAACTTCTTTTTGAGAATTGACAAGTCATAAGAGGACTTCCCAGCAATCAACATATCATCGACATAAAGTATCAAACATATCAAGCTGCCATCTGAGCATCTCTTTGTGTAGAGACAATGATCCTCATTGCTTCGAGAATAGCCTTGAGACTTCATAAAAGCATCAAACTTTTGGTACCATTGTCTAGGGGATTGTTTAAGTCCATACAAGCTCTTCTTGAGCTTACAAACTAGACTTTCCTTGCCAGGAACTACATAACCCTTTGGTTGTTCCATATAGATCTCATCTATAAGATCTCCATGCAAGAAAGAAGTTTTCACATCCATTTGAACTAACTCTAAGTCCTCCATTGCAACGAATCCAAGCAACATGCACAGGATAGTCATTTTGACCATTGGAGAGAAGATTTCCTCGAAATCAACACCATGTTGTTGCTTAAAACCCTTTGCAACAAGTCATGCTCTATACTTTGGAGAAGCACTATCAGATGTGAATTTCAGCTTATATACCCATTTACATGGTAAAGCTTCCCTGCCATTTGGCAAAGGTACTAAATCCCAAGTACCATTCTTGTGAATAGAATCCAACTCACTCTTCATGGCACGCTCCCACTTGACATGATCCTCTGTCTGCATAGCCTCTTTGTAGCAAGAAGGCTCACCGACATCTGTGAGCATAACAAAATATAAACCTGGAACATATCTATTGTGAGACACGTGCAAAACGTCTCAATGGTTGCTGAACAGGAACATGTGCAGACTGATCTAAATGGACATTCTCTTGAACATCCCTATGTGCAGCATTTTTATGCATGCTAACTGGAGGACTAGTATACTCAAACACCACTCTTCTCACTTCAACCTCCTTAATGGGCTGTTTATGCATCTTAGACTCATTGAAAATGACATCACTACTTCTAATCATTGTCCGTGTTTCAGGATCCCATAAGCGATATCCATATTGTCCTTTTCGACCATATCCAAGAAAAATGCATTTCTTTGACTTATGGTCCAACTTTTGTCTAAAATTCTTGGGTATATGAACATATGCTTCACACCCAAAAACTCGAAGATGATCATAATATGGTGGCTTCCCTGTCCACAACTCTTGTGCCACTTTCAGACCTTTGGCAGTATTAGGTGAAAGGTTAATCACATGAACTGCAGTCAATACTGCTTCTGCCCAAAAGCCTTGTGAGAGGTTTGCATGATGCAACATAGAGACTACTCTATCTTGATAATTCTATTCATCCTCTCAGCTACACCATTCTGTACTGGGGTATAAGGAGCTGTAAACTCTCTACGAATCCCTCTAGACTGACAGAAAAGACTGAATTCATGTGAGGTATACTCATCCCCATTGTCTGAATGTAAAGCCTTAAGCTTAGTTCCTTTTTTAGTCTCAAGTGATGCAAGCCATTTTCTGAAAATAGGGAAGGATAAAGTGAGCCAACTTTGCTTCCGTTTGCAATAACCATATTGCCCTTTGATATATGAAAGGATTGAGCATAGAAGAATACCTTGTAACCAAGGTCATCAAGTTGACCAACTGACATCAAACTGCGTGATAACTGAGGTACATGGCGTACATTATGCATAGTAAATTTTGAACCATCAATGAACTGCACAACCACATCTCCAATCCCCACAATGTCACACTGGTAAGAATCACCAAGTCTCACGGTACCAAGAGACTTTGCTACATAATTAGAGAACCATTCTTTGTGTGGTGTCACATGGAAAGAAGCACCAGAATCTAGCAGCCAAGTATGGGAAAGAGAATCAGCCATAAGTGCCTCAGTTGGTACAGTACTATCAAGTGTCAGCACATCAGCATCATCATAAATAGCATTAATTTCTTCAATCTTCATAGTCGAAGTAGATGGTGCAGGTAACTGTTTAACATGCCCATCAACATTCTGTCCTTTACCTTTAGCATTCTTTAATGCATAACAATCTTTCTTCATATGTCCTTTCTTATAACAATAATGGCATTCCATATCCCTCTTCCTTGATTTACTTCTACTCTTATTCCGTTGACCATTCTTTTCCTTGTTCTTGCTCCTGCCACGTTGCTGATTCTTTCCTTGGTAAGAATCACGAACATTATATGCATCTCCACTCTGAGTGCCAACCATAGATTTTCTATGAATCTGTTCACTCAAGAGTGCTCCACATATGTCATCATAGACGAGTTTACCACCAGGTGCACTATTACTAATAGCTGTGCAGAATGTATCCCATGATGATGGCAGGGTGCATAATAGCAATACTGCTTTCATCTCATTATCCATATCCATTTTTTGAGCCTGTAACTGGGAGAATATAGCATCAAACTCATTTAGATGAGTAGCAACACTATTTGTGTCCTTCATGCGAAGGTCATATAATTTTCTCATCAAATACACTTTATTTGATGCCGTATCTTTTTCATATGTATTGCATAACTTCTTCCAAAGCTCCTCTGCACTTTCACAGTCTAATACTATAAAGTAAACATTATCTGCCAAGTGCAAGCGAATGGTAGACCTGGCCATTTCATCTAACTCATCCCAATCATCTTCATCCATGTCAGCAGGCTTCTTTGAAATCCCATTTACTGGCTTCCATTGCCTCCTTTGAATTAGCACATCTTTAATCTGATTCTTCCATAGAGCAAACTTTGTGCCATCAAATTTTCGGATCTCAAAATGGTCTTTGCCCTACAAGTTATAGCTCCTCCTCGCAAGACTAGCACTAGACCCTGATCCAGTGGATGTGCCTGAGGCTTCTAATGCCATGATGGTAGAGAACTGAATAGAATGATAATGGAGCTAGAAGAGCCTAATCACCAACGAATAAGTGTATCAAGGAGTAAATCGACCACTATATAGTTGACTAAACCAAAAATCTAGAAACATTTTGCCAGAGTATCCTCTGTAAAATGAGCATATGAACAATGTCAAAATATCATAAAACTGCAAGTACTGACATGTTTTCTTGCATAGTGAATAACTGACTCCACTGCATATAACCAGTTACCCAACAGAAGCCAACTAGGCTTATCGAGCACCTATGAACAACTATCATACATCTCCTATGGCGAGGCTGGGTAAGTCTTCCACCTGCATCACCAAAAAGACCCTGACATCTGGGTGTCTCCCAGTTAAGAAAACCTCACCATGACCCTCTTTATCAAACGTAAAAGGCTTTATGCAAAGAACGTAACCGCTATATCAACGACCACATGGACGTACATAAGCGGTATCCATAGAAGCGTACATGGTGATGTGCTCAATATATGCAGTAAAATGACACTAAAAGGCTGAATACACAACCCAAAAACTAGCCAATAACACTTGCAAGTATCTGTCAACTCTGATGTTTTAGGCTCAAAAAACCTGCATAAATTCTGCAACAGCTGCTCCCACCAAAACTGAAACCTTTCAAGAAACCTGTGGTTTTATGAGTGTGTCTGAAAACAGCCCCAAAGGTTGATATTTATTGTCGGAGAAGTACAAAGAACACTCTTCTTGATGTTCTTGGACCTGTGTGAAGATAACTATGTGCAGTACTCCAAAATGGCTCCAAAAGACACCCCAAAAATGGTTCCAAAATAGGCTTTGAAAGCAAAAGATGAAGCTTTGAGGGACCAAAACATGTTCAAGATAATGTCAACCTTAGTCTTTCCCCTTCTTCAGACACCACAAGAGTGTAGCTTAGTGACAAGAGATTGCCATGGTTAAGCGAGCTCTGGGGGAACAGTATTGGGATGGGTGACCTCCCGGGAAGTACCGAGAACCTCTATATTCCTTGATCATTGTGGTCCTCCCTTGCACACAGCCAACCATGCCAATGGTGACTTTGGTGACTCAGATGACAAGGTATGTCAAGGTGTGTGCCTTGGTCGCCGCCTTAGTCGTAAGCCTTGGGGGGGGGGGGGGGGGAGCTAGCTTCGCTCGCACAAAAGGAACAAAGCTTTTTGCCTCGCACTGCTCTGGTACCAGTGAAGTGTTTTGATGATGATGCACCATAGTGCACTCTCCTTCTTGAGAGCTCCACGAGGATACACTCGGAGTAGAAAATCGAGCTCCTAAGGCCGCACACAGTACTTCGCACAAAGGCTGCACAATACGCAAAAAACACAGTACAGGGAGCACGAAGATAGACTTGTTAGGTCTAACAAATGCGGTTGAACTTACAGTACGTGACTGACCAGGACACTATATGTTTTATTAAGAACATATATAAAGAAGTGTCCAGTGGCCATTTGGCCTTTCACATGGACACTAATGGTAACATTTTCATTTTTTGCATGTGAAGTCCTTTTACTAGTAAGGGATGTTGCATTCAAGCATATTCCATAAGTGCTCATGCTTTGAACATAATGTGCAAGTCGATGCCAATCTGCCCATCCATATATAGGACCAAAAATGACATAAGAGTGACTTCAGAGTCCGGAGGCACATCTCGACAATAAAGAGACCACGACCAGCATTAGTAATAGTGTATGGAGCAATCATATAGCGATTACCCCAAAAGTTAAAAACCTCTCCATCTAAAGGAAGTGGTCCTCTATTCCATCCTCCATATCTGCTTCTATCATATGTTTGTACTAGAGAACAATCATGAGCTGGCAATGGATAATCTCTAGTCGTTTCAATCTCTAAACCAAGAGGTAGAGGATTTCTAGAAGCCTCTGCTTGTAATTGATGGACAAAAAGTCCATGATGTGTACGAGGTATATTAACATTATGAGTATGAGAATTATTATTATCATTATCATCATGGAGCAAGTATTCATGTATATCAATAGTAATTTGATTTTGTATATGGTTTTTAAATAAAATAATGGTACATATTTATAAAAAAAATACATACCATAGCATTATCATGTTGACCAGGTGGTGGTGCACGCTCAAAAGTACCATACTTTGCCTCATGTTCAATACATTCCAATCATGGTCTTTGATACGTGCCATAGCAAGAGTTACACCAACATATAATATGCTCTTGATAGTAAAATTCATCATAATTCCTATCGGAGGACACATGTGAAGTCGTTGCATGGGTAGGAGGTGGTGGAGTGCCCTCTGATTGATCAAAATGTGATTATAACAAGAAAAAAATATATATCAGTTATGTATCTATCAAATATATTTACAATTAAAAGTTTGATATACTTATAGTATATAGTTCTTGCACGATTAGGAGACAGTGGTGGAGTTCCATCTGATTGATCAAAATCTACAAATAATGGTATTTGATATTAATAATATGATTATTTACATACATAAACATTCACATATACATATTTGCATATACACACATATTCACATATACACACTTACACATATGCACATATTCACATATACACAAATGCTTGAATTTTGATCATACACCTTTCCATTTCCATGAGAGACCTATTCTTCCTCTCAACAAATACATTTTTTTGAGGTGTATATGGGTATGTGTATGTGTATGTGTGTGTATATATGTGTATGTATTCTGATTCTTTTTTTCTGTTTGAGATTAAAATAACAAGAGATATTGTATGGTGGAAAAAAATAAGAGGCGACCTAATATACCACCTGAGACACGGGAGTTTTTCGTAGACAGCTACGTCTTAAGGAGTCATTTCCTCAAGAGAAGGTATTCAAACTAATAGTTTATATTTATAATTCTCATATGTTTTATTAATTTTTTACAATTAATTTATGTATTTCTTTTTTCTTTAAATAAAGAGGCTGTTGCAAAGAAGAGAATTGAGTCGGGCCACACATCGCACTTAGGCCAAATGGGCCATCATGGTTTTGTATCTACATTTGTAAGTTTATATGTTAATATAAGTATATTTTTTATTTTAGTTAAAATGCAAGAAACTAATCTTTTTTATTTGTTTCAATGTAACGAAAAGACTATGGTCGATATCCTACAAAACATGAGATCGAGTATGCTACACATTTTGGATATCTGCGTTTGAGCGAGTATATGCGAGATCATCCATATGCATTTGTGATTATTATTATTAAATTTTATATAATTATTTAATTTTTATGTATGTTTTACAAGAGTATTATGGAGAGGCAGATATGGATGAGGTGGAGAGACAAATGCAGGAGGGACGATCTCGATCATCACACGGTCCTCACATAGATACATCAGATCATGCGGATGATCGTGATGATGAGGATGATGATGATGATGATGATGATGATGATGATGATTAGGATTCTTGATTATGACATTGGATATGTATTTACATTGATATATATATATATATATATATATATATATATATATATATATATATATATATATATATATATATATATATATATATATATATATATATCTATATATATATATATATATATATATATATATATATATATATATACACACACACACATATATATATATATACATATATTTCATTTATGTTTTGAATTGTGTGTATGGTATTCAATAATGAAAAGTCTTGTTCTGATTATTGTTATTATTGTTTATATTATGCATGTGTTTTATAACTTTAATTATATAATTCTTTCATATTTATGTGTGCTTGTATGTATATAAAATGTATATATGCACATGTAGGTATATATCTATGTGTAAGTGTGTCTATATGCATGTATATGTATGTATCTATGTATATATGTGCATGTATGCATGTGTATATGTATATGTGTATATGCATGTATCTACATGTGCATATGTAAGTGTATATGTGTATGTATGTGTATGTGCATGTGCATGTGTATGAGTGTATATGTATGTATGTATGTGCATGTATATATGTGTAAAATGTGTGTGTACATATGTGCATGTATATGTGTGTGTATATGTGTGTATATATGTATGTGAATGTATGTGTAAGTGTATGTGTATATGTGTGTATGTGCATGTATATGTGTATATGTATGTATGTGCATGTGTGTGTGTATATGTGTATGTATGTGTATGTTTGGGTGTGTGCATGTGCATGTGTATGTGTGTGTATATGTATGTATGTGCATGTGCATGTGTAAGTGTATATGTGTATATATGTGTATGTGCATGTGCATGTGTATGTGTGTGTATATGTATGTGCATGTATATGTGTAAGTGTATGCGTATATGTGTGTATGTGCATGTATATGTGTATATGTATGTATGTGCATGTGTGTGTATGTGCACATGTGTGTGTATGTATGTGCATATATATGTGTATATATGTGTATATATGTGTATATATGTGTATATATGTGTATATATGTGTATATATGTGTATATATGTGTATATATGTGTATATATGTGTATGTGTGTGTCTATATACATATGTGCATATGTATGTGTATGTGTATGTGTATGTGTATAAACATATACAAGTGTATGTATATGCATGTCTATATGTATGAAACATGCATGTTCGTGTGGATGCATTTCTATTTGCATCCATGTGCATGCATGTGAATGTGCATGCATGTGAATGTGCATGCATGTGGATGTGCATATACATGTATTTAAGTATATGTTAATGTGTGTATGTGTATGTATATATGCAATAATGCATGCATGCAAGTCTTTTTATGTGGTTGTAGAAATGTTTGTGCATATGCATGTGTATGTTTGTGTATGTGTAAGTGTATGTGCACATGTATGTGTGTGTATATATGTGTGTGTATGTGCATGTGTATATGTGTGAACGTGCATCCTCATCATATATAAGTGTATATGTGCATATCAATAAGTGTGAGTATGCTAACTAATGAAAATAACACAATTCGAATGGTATACAAGGAATGGACATTGTACTTACAATAATTAGCCATATTTTTGCTTGGTTAGCTTCTTGAATAACCTACAATAAAGAGAGAGAGAGAGAGAGAGCGTGAGAGATAATTCAAAGAGAGAAAGAGGTAGAAAGAGAGAAACAGAGACACAAACAGAGAGAGAGAGACAATAAGATAGAGATTAGACAAAACAACAATTCTGCAAGCAATTGTTTCAGCTCATAAGCGCAACACAATTGCAAACATTGGAGAGCTCTTCGATTAGATGTGTGTAGATTCCGATCAAAGAGCCTCCAACATTTTAAAATTTTTCGTCAAAAACCCATTGTGTAAGCGATGCTAATGCATCATAAATGCCCCTGCATTTAGCATCACATAAGCATCACTTATGCGATGCAAATTAATGTCGCTTATGTGATGTTTTTTTTTATTTTCACTTCAGTGACGCTCAATGTGAGCATCGCATATCACGTAGCACCACATGTCGATAAAAACATCGAATTTGACCTCGTTTAACTGACATTCTGTGCTCCACTCTTGTTGCGATGCTTTATGCAATTTTATAGCAACAAAATTGTGTCGTGTTAACCATCGGTATGCGCCTGTATTCTTTGTAGTGCACATAGACACACATATACACACATAGGCACACACACATAGACACACGTGCATACATACACACGCATACACACATAGACACATAGACACATATTCATACACACACACACACATACACACACATTTACACATACACACATACACATGCATACACACACATATATACACATACACATGTATATACACACATAGACACACATAGATACACATAGACACACACACATACACACATAGAAACACACCCACATACACTCACACATGCACACACACACTCATACACACAAATTTACACACACACACACGTGCATACACACATATATACACATACACACGTATATACACACATACACACACACATACACACATAGACACACACACATACACACATAGAAACACACACACACATACACACATAGACACATACACACACATACACACACACATACACACACACATACACACACATACAAATGCATACACACACATATATACACACATAGACACACACATACACACATAGACACACACACATCCACACACATACACACCCACACATACACACAAACATACACACATCCACACACATTTACACACACACATAAACATGCATACACACACATATATATACATACACGTATACACACACATAGAGACACACATACACACATAGACACACACACATACACACATAGACACACACACATACACACATAGACACACACACAAACATACACACATAGACACATACACACACATACAAACACACATATACACACACATACACACACACATACACACATATTTACACACACACACATGCACATGCATACACACACATATATACACACATAGACACACACATACACACATAGAAACACACACATAGACACACACACACACATACACACATACCTACACATAGATACACACATAGACACATACACATAGATTTACACACACGCACACATACACACATGCATACACACACATATATACACACATAGACACATAGACACACACACATATACACATACACACATACATGTTGGTGCATGACAATCATCAATTGAAGGATTATGGAGAAATGAAGTCAAGGAGTCAAGAAGAAAACAAAGTCAGATGGTTGAAGGAAGGACATATTCAGAAAACCCAAAGATATGTACACATATGTACATTAGCTGACTTATATCTTTGTTTAAGTCATACACTTGTATATATTCATCTATAAATATGTTGGAAAATGTCGTGCAAAAGAGAGGAGAAGAAGATTTGAGAATAGGGAGAGAGAAATTAGTGTCATTAGACACATTGGAAGTGAGTGAATTATCCATCCTCACTTGAATGTAAATATTTCTGAAGAAATCGAGAAACTTGCGCCCGATGTTTTACTGTCTGCTCCTTCTGTGTTTGATCTTTTGAGAAATCCTTCTGCACGTATCTAAGTCCATAGCTAATCTATCTATGGCTAGAATTTGAGAGGTTAATTGCAATCAGGTTGAGAGAATTTTGATTAGGAACATTCATATGTAAGAATGTTCTAAGAGTCGTAAAATCTGGCGCACATTTCATCTTCAATGAAATGATCATTGCTCAGTCCACAGTGTAAAGTTTTACACAAATGAGGGCTTAAAATTTAAGTTGGAAGGTAAGCCATCTATGGCTAGAAGATCTTGATCAAACGGGTTCAGAGTTGAGAGAACCAGTGCTAAGAAGTTGCAGGTGTCAAAGTCGCCATTGCAGAGAAGCACTTTCAGACATAGGTAAAGTGTTTCACACATTTCTCAGTGTGTACTTAATCTTTTTGAGAGATTTAACTTGGAAAAGTTGCGCAACCTTAAGGCGAAGTGTTGTGCAAAGTTTTATCAAAAACTTTACAGGATTGATTAGTCAATGAGTGACTAAACTGCAGCAGACTTTTCTGAAGAAACTGAATTTTTCAGAATAATTAATTTCCTGATAATTTGGTGAAGATTCTCTAAATTAGGTGGAGTCTAAAGTTGATCTTGATATAGAGGTGATCTAAATTCAAGGTCAATTTGTTCTTTTGGAGATTAACACTCTCCATCAGTGGTATCAGAGCAGGTTGTGTCAAAATTGAAGTGAAGAAGACTCCGACTATTGCAGAAATACAAAACTTTACATTTGAAGGTGCAAAAGGTCAAAGTGTGAAGAAAGATCAAAGGAAGACATACAAAGAGCATCAAAAGGATCAGAAGGAGCAACATTCGAAGTAAAGGTACATTCATTATCTGTAAAGGTTAAAGATTTGAAGCTACAGGTGAAGTAAAGATGGGAGATAGTCTCCAAATTGAGAAGCTGGATAGAGAGAACTATCCTGCATGGTCTATGAGGATGGAAGCTCATCTTATGAGCAAAGATTTGATAGGATATATCACAGGAGATGAAGAAAAGCCAGAATTCAGAGATCCTAGTGTTCCAACTAGGGAGGAGCTTGCAGATTTGAAGAATTGGATGAAGAAGGATGCTCAAGCAAGAAGCATCATCTACATGGCAGTTAATGACTATTTGCTTCCTCACATTAGAGGACTTGAAAGTGCATGTGACATTTGGAATGCTTTGGAAGAGCATTTCCAAAATACAACCAAATCAAGGAAGGCTTCACTATGGGCAGAATTTACTACCTTCAAGAAGAAGGCCTCACAATCAATCTCTGATTATGTGACAAAGATGAAGGACATTGCAGATTCTTTAGGTGCAGTTGATGAAGATATTGAAGAAGACAAATTGGTAAGACAAATACTCACAGGGCTAAGAGGAGATGAGAAATGGAAGCCTTTCATTTTATCTACAGAACTTTCATTAGATCACTTTACTCCTGACTTGAATCAATTGTTAGGTCATATGCTAACTTTTGAGAATGATGTCAAAGGAGATGTTGATAAGAGTGCAGGTCATGCAATGTATTCTAAAGACAAGAAGAAAGCCAACAAAGGAAAGCAACAATCAGGTGAAGAAGAAGGTACTTCAAACCAAGCAAACTTCATAAGAGGAAGAGGAAATGGCAGAAGTAGAGGAAGAGGCAGAAACAACAAAGAGAATGCAAGAGCTTGTTGGATATGTGGTAAGACCAATCATCTATCTCATGATTGTTGGCATAATAATCAAAACAATGGTAATTATCAGAACTTTAATCAAAGAGCAAGAGGTGGTAGATTTCAGAGAGGAAATTTCAGAGGTAGAGGTGGTAGGAATTCTTTTGGAAGAGGTGGTGGAAGAAACTTCCAAAGTCAATCCTATAATAACACCTACTACAACTATGCATCAGATCAAAAGGAGGACTCAACTCTCATTATGAATACATGTGAAACCTCACATGAGGACATGAGAGTGTTTTATATTGATTCAGGATGTAGTAATCATTTGAGTGGAAATATTTCTTTGATGACTGACCTAGATCACAATGCAATTAATCATACAGTGCAGACAGGTGATAATACAAAGCATAAGGTAAAGTCAATTGGTTCAGTCAAAGCTAAGGATGGGAGCACTCTTCTGAGTAAGGTACTTTATGTTCCCACAATTCCAAAGAATTTGATCAGTGTAGGTCAAATTGTGGAAAAAGGATATGAGGTAAGGTTCACAAATGATGGAGTTTATGTGGAAGACCCTAGTCAAGGGTATAAACAAGTTATTGCAGGAAAGAAAGAAGGAAGGCTTTTCACATTGAAGGTACAAGGAAATGTTGGACATGCTATGTTCACATATGGAGAGCAGAAGGTGTCAGAATTGGATCTTTGGCACAAAAGACTTGGACACTTTAATGAAAGAGGTATCAAAGAAATGATTAACAATGATTCAGTGCTTGGAATGCCTAACATTGCAGGTCAACACATGACATACAGATGTGAGGCATGTCAATTAGGTAAGGCTCATAAGCAATCCTATTCCAAGCATGGATTTATGTATTCAGAAAGACTTGAATTGGTGCATACAGATGTGTGGGGTCCTTCAAAGGACTTTAGTATAAATGGTTCAAGATATTATGTCATATATGTTGATGATGCTACCAGGTGGATCACAATTTATGTGATTAAGGAAAAGTCAGAAGTGTTTAATACATTTAAACACTATCATGCATATGCAGAAAGGATTACAGGTCAAAAATTGAAGAGACTAAGGTCAGATGGAGGGGGAGAGTATTTTTCAAATGAGTTCAATGATTATTTGTGGAATGCAGGTATAAAGAGAGAAGTTACTTGTAGGTACTCTCCTCAACAAAATGGGGTAGCAGAAAGAAGAAATAGGACTCTTGTTGAATTTGCAAGGTCCATGATGAAAGAGAAGAATTGCCCAAATTATTTGTGGGCTGAGGCTGTTAATACAGCTACATATTTGGTTAATAGATTGCCTTGTAAAGCTTTGCAGGGTATGACACCATATGAAGCTTGGTGGGGTAAGAAACCTACCTTAGATCATTGCAGAATATTTGGATGCTTGGCATATGCATATGTGCCATCTCAATTGAGGCATAAGTTGGAGCCTAAGGCAGAAAAGTATGTATTCATTGGCTATGATGATAAGCAAATGGGATACAGGTTGTGGAGTCCATCCACAAAGCAATTTATTGTATCCAAGGATGTTACATTTGATGAGCAAGGTACTTGGTATGCAGGTAAATATAATGTACATGCAGATGATGAAGAAGTAGTGGAACAAAGGAAAGGTAAAGAAAAGATTCAATTACTTGATGAAAGTGAGAGTAATGAAGTGCAGATTGAAGTTGAAGAGAGGCCAAGGTTTGATCCAGAATGTGATGAACCAGAGACCTCAAGAAGTGCAGAAGTTAGGAGATCATCTAGGCACAAATGGCAACCTACAAGGTATAGCTATGACACTTCATTCTTGACTACTAAAGATTATGCTTATTTGGTAAAAGCAGATGAAGACCCTTCTACATATGAAGAAGCCAAAGGGAAGAAGAATTGGGAAGATGCTATGCAAGAGGAGTATGATGCATTGATAGAGAATCAAACATGGGATTTGGTTCCTAAACCTAATAGTCAGAAGATTATTGGATGTAAGTGGGTTTACAAAACAAAGAGATTTGCAGATGGAAGTGTGTCTAGGTACAAAGCCAGACTTGTTGTGAAAGGGTATGCACAGACATATGGAGTGGACTATGATGAAACTTATAGTCCTGTGGCAAAGATGACAACCATTAGGACACTCATTGCAATTGCTGCTTGTAAAGGTTGGAAGTTGTCTCAATTAGATGTTAAAAATGCTTTCTTGAATGGTTACATTTCAGATGAAGTCTACATGGAGCAACCAGATGGGTTCAAAGATCAAGTGAGTCCAAATTATGTGTGTAAGCTCAAGAGAGCTTTGTATGGGTTGAAGCAAGCCCCAAGGGCTTGGAATTATAGGCTTGTAAAATTCTTGAATGATCTTGGATTTCAAGCATCAAAGGCAGATAGTAGCTTGCTAGTCAAAGCAAGTGAAGATGGGTTTATTTATGTTTGTATTTATGTTGATGACATAATACTTACAGGAACAGATGATAAAGGGATACAAATGATCAAGAAGCAGATGGAGAAAGAGTTCAAAATCAGTGATTTGGGGAACCTATCATTCTTCTTGGGAATGGAGATCTCTTATACTCAACATGGAGTATATGTGACCCAAGAAAGGTATCTTAAAAATTTGTTAACCAAATTTAAAATGGAAGATTGCAGGGTTGCACCTACACCTTTGGAAGTGAACCATAAATTGTCTAGGTTTGGAGGAGAAGAGTTCAGAGATATGAAACTTTATCAAAGTTTGGTTGGTAGCTTGATTTATGCTACATTGACAAGGCCTGATTTGTCATATGCAGTTGGTGTGCTTTCACAATTTATGCATTGTCCTAGAAAGGAACATTGGATTGCAGGACAAAGAGTACTTAGGTACATCAAGGGTACACTCAGAGAAGGATTGTACTATGGGTTTACTTCAGATACAAGAATCAAGATATATAGTGATGCAGATTGGGCAGGTAATGTGGATGATAGAAGATCAACACATGGATATTTGTGCTATGTAGGAGACAAATTGATTTCATGGTGTTCTAAGAAGCAACATACAGTTGCTTTGTCATCCACAGAGGCAGAATATAAAGGTATGGTGGAAGCTGCAAAAGAGGTAATATGGCTAAAGACACTTTTGAAAGTTTTTGATGTGATTCAGAGTACTCCTATTATTTGTGGAGACAATATGAGTTCATTATACTTGGCAGCTAATCCTGTATTTCATGCTAGAACTAAGCATATTGAAATACAGTATCATTTTCTGATAGAGAAGGTCGTTGAGAAGGAGATTGAAGTCATACACACTCCCACAAAAGATCAAGTTGCAGATATGATGACTAAAAGTCTAGATGGACCAAAACTACAAAGATTCAAGGATATGGCTGGAGTAAAGAAGATAGAAAAGAACCTCAATTAATGATTGAGGGGGAGCTGTTGGTGCATGACAATCATCAATTGAAGGATTATGGAGAAATGAAGTCAAGGAGTCAAGAAGAAAACAAAGTCAGATGGTTGAAGGAAGGACATATTCAGAAAACCCAAAGATATGTACACATATGTACATTAGCTGACTTATATCTTTGTTTAAGTCATACACTTGTATATATTCATCTATAAATATGTTGGAAAATGTCGTGCAAAAGAGAGGAGAAGAAGATTTGAGAATAGGGAGAGAGAAATTAGTGTCATTAGACACATTGGAAGTGAGTGAATTATCCATCCTCACTTGAATGTAAATATTTCTGAAGAAATCGAGAAACTTGCGCCCGATGTTTTACTGTCTGCTCCTTCTGTGTTTGATCTTTTGAGAAATCCTTCTGCACGTATCTAAGTCCATAGCTAATCTATCTATGGCTAGAATTTGAGAGGTTAATTGCAATCAGGTTGAGAGAATTTTGATTAGGAACATTCATATGTAAGAATGTTCTAAGAGTCGTAAAATCTGGCGCACATTTCATCTTCAATGAAATGATCATTGCTCAGTCCACAGTGTAAAGTTTTACACAAATGAGGGCTTAAAATTTAAGTTGGAAGGTAAGCCATCTATGGCTAGAAGATCTTGATCAAACGGGTTCAGAGTTGAGAGAACCAGTGCTAAGAAGTTGCAGGTGTCAAAGTCGCCATTGCAGAGAAGCACTTTCAGACATAGGTAAAGTGTTTCACACATTTCTCAGTGTGTACTTAATCTTTTTGAGAGATTTAACTTGGCAAAGTTGCGCAACCTTAAGGCGAAGTGTTGTGCAAAGTTTTATCAAAAACTTTACAGGATTGATTAGTCAATGAGTGACTAAACTGCAGCAGACTTTTCTGAAGAAACTGAATTTTTCAGAATAATTAATTTCCTGATAATTTGGTGAAGATTCTCTAAATTAGGTGGAGTCTAAAGTTGATCTTGATATAGAGGTGATCTAAATTCAAGGTCAATTTGTTCTTTTGGAGATTAACACTCTCCATCAATACACACATACACACACACAAAGACACATACACACATAGACACATACACACACATACACACATATTTACACACACATATTTACACACACACATACACATGCATACACACATTTCTATACACATACACATGTATATACACACATAGACACACACATACACACACATACACACATAGACACACACACATACACACATAGACACACACACACATAAACACACACATACACACATAGACACATACACACACATATACACACACATAGACACATATTTACACACACACATATACATGCATACACACACATCTATAAACATACACATGTATATACACACGTAGACACACACGTACACACACATAGACACACACACACGCATGCACATATAGACACACACACATACACATACACACACATACACACACAGATAGACACACACACACACATTTACGCAAACATACACATGCATACACACACACATATACACATACACACATATATACACACATAGACACACACACATACACACATATTTATATTGTAAATATATAAATATATATAATTAAAACAATATATATATAATATAAATATATATATATATATATATATATATATATATATATATATATATATATATATATATATATATATATATATATATATATATGTGTGTGTGTGTGTGTGTGTATGTATCAATATATATATATATATATATATATATATATATATATGTTGAGGGAGAATCAAGTAAAAGAAAGAAAAGAAGAAGACAACGAAAGAAGCAGCTTCACTAAAAAGAAATATCTGAAGACATATCTCTGCAGGAAGCCCCGCAGGGGCACGCTTCAGGCAACAATGCGAATCATCCAGGTCCTGCACGGTGGAAGAAAGTAAACAGGCTCAAAGAAATACAACGGGGTCACATGTTTGCAACCAGGACAAATCAGAGAACAACAAGCAAGATATAGGTCACTGGTGGCGTGCGTGGCAACCCAACTGAATACAGCAACCCAGATATGTGATAGACGGAATACCAAGGGGCAAAGGGCATAGATCGGACAAAATAACAAATTCTCTAATGGTCCTTATTGCTTCTTCGACCACTGGGTGCGTGTATTCAGAACTCTTAAAACAACAAACCGAGGACAAGAGGCAAAGCCTGTCAAGGGACGACAGAGACGAAGAGGGGGAGAGTGTTGCAGAGCTAAAGAGAGCACAAAGCAGAGAAAAAGACGGGCCCCAAAATTTTTCTGATTTGGACATCATATTTTTGTATCATAACCATTCTTGTAATATATTTTCCGTTGTAAATGCACTAGAGGAGTCCTCTAGATGCATCCCCACAGGAGATTAGAGATTTACCCATGTAAAATAGTAGGAAATTAGTCTTTTAGTAAATAAAGTGCCGGTCTCTTGTGTGAAAGGACCATTTTTAGGGCACAAGTATATAAGTCAAATGTGACTCTTTGTAAAGGACTTTTTGCCATTGTGAGAAGAGAGAGCACAGAAATTCGAATTTGTGTCTTCTTCACTCTATATCTTCTTCTCTGTGAGCTTGTATGCATGTGTATTGCTTGGAAAGAGTGCTTGTGAGTGTTGTTTATCCATGAAAGTGTTTATTTGCTGTAGGTAAGGTGTGTGCGAAGTGTAGGAAAGATTTCCCGCGACTCAGTATTTTGCTCATAACTTGAAGTAGGAGTGTCAGAATTGACTGCCATTGGATGCGTCTTCTCGAGAGCTTAGAAACGCATATGCTATTCGCTATATTTGGAGCTCGGAGCTGGGAGAAAAGTCCAAAATACTGACGGCTGTTGCGCCAAGTATCATGACGCCATGACCAACAGTTGAAGCTTGTTTGGATAAGTCTTTGCCTTGTTTACACTCTTTGAGTAGTTCATTTGCATTGATCATCACATGAATGCATGTCCTCATACACTCGGCTAGGTTTGCATACTCTTTGGATTGATAATTAAAAGCGTGTATCCCCACTATATGCAGTTGAGAGGGGATTGAGGTATAGTCTCTTTCTCCGCAAGTCCCTAAGTTGGTACTTAGGTCAACACACTTTTTGGCACCGTTGCCGGGGAGTGACGAATCAAACCGAGGCATTCATGTGATGGTAAGTAGCTTTTTTGCATTGAAGTAAGAGGAGGAGTGGTGATTTTCTCTTCTTTGGTAAGTCATTTTCAACCGCACTTGCTACTTCTCATTCTTGGAGTGTGTGTAGTGAGTTGTTAGTCTAGGGAAGTGAGTGGTAGGAGGAGAGTAGGAAGAGTGAGGGAGTAGACTAGAGTAGCTTTTACTTCTTGTCTTGTTGTTTCATTTTCAGTAGATAGGAAATCCCAAGTATAAAAGCCAAAAAGAGTCAGTTTATAAGTCACTTGTATCTTTGAGCAAGTATCGTGGAGAGCCATCGTCGAGTATCGTGAGCAATTGTCAGAGATCGTGGAAGGAGTGTGGAGCTTTCTGAGTGTCGCAGAGCTAGTTAGGAGAGGTTGAGAGCTGAGAAAGAGTACAGGGTAAGCTCACATATCATTCTCTCAGCTCCTTTCCAAAATTCAAACTGTTTAGGAGCCAAACGATCTGCGTCAGGTACCATTTAGGACTAACAGGGGTTTAAAAGTGTGACTTGAATGAAAAAAAGAGAGAGTGAGGGGTGGGTAGAAGAACTAGTAGAACAAGTGTATTGAAGCAAAATTAAAAAAAAAATCTCTTTCAAAATTTGTCCAAGGGTCAAGTATCGTTTTGCTCCCGCGGTCGAGTATCGCAATACTTAGCAAGTATCGTTTTGCTCCTGTGGTCGAGTATCGCGATATTTCCCTCCTATCGGTATCGTTTCACTCAGAGATCGTTTCGATCAGAGATCGGTATCGTTTGGCCAAGAGATCGTTTTGATCAAAGATCGCGATATTCACCAGCGATTGTGTATCGTTTGGCTTAAGTATCGTGTATCGCTTCTCAGAGATCGCGATACTTACCAAAGATCGCGTATCGTTTTGTTCAGGTATCGTCGATCGTTTGGTTCAAAGATCGTGTATCGTTTGGCTTAAGTATCGTGTATCGCTTCTCAGAGATCGCGATACTTACCAAAGATCGCGTATCGTGTTGTTCAGGTATCGTCGATCGTTTACACTTCACAAGGTCGTGTATCGTTTAGGGGAAGTATCGTGTATCATTTTCTCCCGAGTATCAAGTATCGTTCCCCATCAAGTATCGTTTTTCATCAGGTATCGTGTATCGTTTGTAGACAGAGATCGAGTATCGTCTGGGATCAAATATCGAGTATCGTTTGAGCCCAAAGATCGTGTATCGTTTTAGGCTAGAGATCGTGTATCGTGGAATCTGGAGTCAAGTATCGTGATCTGGGAGAAATTCTTTTTCAGTCATTTCCTAGCCAAAGTCTTCTAGAAATTCTGACCTTTAGTGAAGAATCCCAGAGGCTAGAGGGTTGCAAGGGCTGATCAGAGTTGTTAGGTGGATGAACCTGACATCCGGAAGAACCCTAGGAAGCCAAAGAAGTGTAATCTCTTCTGTAGGTAGTGTAGCAAAGCAAAGTAACCGTTCACATTATTCGGAGACCTCCAGTGAGTCAGAGGACGAAATTCCCATGGCTTCGGAGGATATGCAAAACACAGTACCCATGATTGGCATGATGTCAATCATTGAGGGAGAGTATAGGACCTCCTTGGAGTACGTGAACACCAACCAAAATGAGATCCCTATTTATTTGGATGGTCTAAACAGATCAGTGGCCAGGTTAAAGAAAGCGTCAAAGGCTTATATAGTGCCTAGACCAGCAGTCAAGTATGTAGGAGGTTTTTACATGGACAAAAGAGATATCCAATATATTGTCACGGAGCACCCGGAAAACATTAATGAACATGGTGAAGATAACAATGCTTCAAACTTAAATGGAGGTGGGAATGAAGAGCAAGTAACTACACCTAGAGGGGGAGATCTGCTGTAGCTAGGATATGGAGGGGAGACCTGATTCCCCAAGACGACTCCCTAATGGATGTGTATTTGATCAATGGGATAGAGCATCTTCTTAGAGCACATTCTTCAATATGGGAGGCTGCCCCTAATCCAGTCACCATCTATGAGTTACAAGATCCTGATTTCCCCACCATCATCACATATCTGGATAAGAATCAGAGAAGATATTGGCCCTTAACAGAAGCGGAAAGAGCTGAGTTGAAATATCAGAATATCCCAGTGTTTCCCCCTAGGGACCAAGCCACTACTTCAAGAAACCCACTCGGAACATCCCATAATGATTCATGTCAACAGTCGGGCCAAACACAACAAACACGACAAACTCAAATCCCAGTCAGACCACATGTGCAGTTCGCAATGCCTGCAAATAACCCTAATTACCAACCCCAACCAACTATTGACCCAAGACATGGAATCCCCGCTCCAGTCAGACCACCAGTAGCCAGAGGACCAGGCATACCAATAGGAAGACCAATTTTCCCAGTAATGCCTAGACCACCCGAAGCAGGAAGAAGATTAAGGCCAATTCAAGTTGCCAAATGCATGAGAAACCACTATGATGGCTCTAGTGAACCCTACAATCATATAGCTGAATTCAAACAAGTTATCAGAGCCGAACAGGTAGAAGACTTCTTGATCCAATATGAGTCCTTTGGTCTTACTTTGTCAGACACTGCGTTAGCATGGTTTCAGCCATTGGACCCTAATACTTTTCAAAACATGGAACAAGTCTACCAAGAAATGATTGAGGAATTCGCTAAGTCAGGAATTAAAAACAATTCTTCATCATTGATCCATAGATTTAAGCAAGCCCCTACCGAATCAGTAAGATTGGCCGCAAGAAGATTCAAACAGTATGTGGACAGATGCCCAGTAGAAGAGAGACCTACCCAAAATAAAATGGTATCATTATTTTTGGAAGGATTGTTGAACGGATCTTTGAGATCATTGGTATATGTAAAGAGAGTTCAGACTTTGCAAGAATGCATGAAGGAATGTATAGACCTAGAAGACAACCTAGCAGAGGACCTGGAAATACCTCAAGGTAGCTTGAAAAGTGAAGATTCGGCCAGTAGCACATCAATCCCTAAAAACTATGTAGAGGAAATAGCCGATTTGGTAGCAAAGAAGTTGAACGTTCAAGGACAGAGGAACTACCCCAATAACCCTATGAGAGTACCCATGCTCAGAAGATGTATGCAGTGCGGAGGTGATCATCCTTCTCACTAGTGTACTAGGGGAGTAGTCCCACCACCTGCTTATGCTTATAATAGACCCACTGTCCCAGGATCTCTACAATATTGTAGTATAGAACAAAAATATACAAATCACAGTACAGAAAATTGCCCTTACAATAGGCAAGCGACACCAGCACAGCCATACATGAGACCTTATGGATACCCTCAGAGAGATCAAGGAGGTGAAGCCTTTAGATATCCCACTTATCAGCCGCAGGCACCAGTGCCACGACCATATGTGTATCAAGGATACACCCAACCACAACCAGTACTAGGACAACAACTGCCCCATCCTCAGAATGTTGTCCCAGTCAAGAGAGCTCAACCTGAAGAAAATCTAGAGAGAGCAATAGTCCCAGCCACACCTTTGGTTAGTAATGAATCATATGACTCATCATATGACCATAGTCAAGGAGCATATCCCTCTTATGAGAGCTCACTGATAGAATATGGACAAACATACGACCCATATGCTTATGACATAGAAACACAAGATAGCTCGTATGGATATGAGCAGGATTATGTGCCAATGATGTACACAGCTCCTAGAGCAACCATACCACCCCGAACCATGAATAGACCGCCTGTACCCAGAGGACCATGTTACAGATGTGGAGGTGATCACTACATCAGAGAATGCACATTGCCAAACCCACCACCACCACAACGAGTCTGGGAAGGCTACTGTAGTGATTGTGGTAAGGAACACCTTTTTAGAGATTGCCCCAAGAACCCCAACAAGGTCACATCCAATGTGCAAATCAATGTGATAGAAGTAATCGAGTCATCAGGGAGCGATAAGGAATATACTGTACCATTGAAGGCAATAACAAGAGCCAAAGTTAGAGAGACCCTAGAAAAACCTGAAAAACACGATCAAAGTAGCCCAGAATTGAATACACCCACACCACAGAGAGTGGAAGACTCGGAAGAGCCTGAAAAAAGTGTTGTAAGTAAAAGAACCCAACGATGGAAGAACCATAGAGATAGAATAAAAGAAAAGAAGTTACTGCAGAAGAAGGAAAATGAGAAGAGCAAACAAAACCCAAAAGAGGAAAATGAAGAAGAAAATAAAAATGAAAAGTACAAAAAAGAAGAGGTAGGATCAGTGTTAGCAGATCGCATGCCTGAAGAATTAGCTATGTGGATTCAGGCATACAAGGCACGAATAAGAGTCGGACCGACCATCGAACAACATGAAAGAGAATATCCTAGAGGTGACCTAGAGAAAGAGAGGTTGGAGATCTGCAAAAAAGTTGATAGAAGTTGCTCAACAGACCTTAGAAAAACCTGTATTGCCATTGCCCAAGACCCGAATACTTGAAAGAGAATTCCAAGAGTGCATCAACACCAATGACCATGAAAAACCTGAAGTAAGTAAGACACTTAATGGCAATTATTGTGAGGAAAAAAAGGAAGGATCCGTTGTTCCCGAAGTAGAAGGAGAATGGCCTAAAGATTTGTGGGCTAGAGTCCAAGAAGACAGATGGAAGAAAGTAGAAGGAATTGAACCACCTTTTGAAGAGATAGAAGCAGAAGAGGAAATGGAGGATTCACTACCTGAATTAAATTCAGAAGAAATTTTACCAATGGATCCTAGTGACAAAGGAGATGATGGAGTAAAGGAATTGCCCAATTACACAGGGGAGTACGAACATAATTCTGAATTGTATTGCATCCCCTCAATAAGGAAAAAAGAACCGAACCCATCAGTCCAAACAGCGGACATCATACAACACCTTAAAAAAGTAAAAATCCCTTGTACACTAACATTAGAGGAATTGTTGAAGTTTAAACCACATTTGAAGGAGAAATTGACCAGTCAATTGGAGGTCAAGACTAGAGAAAAAGAGATGTCTGATGAAGTAAATACTATAAAGATCCCAGTGGATAAGGTAGGAGATTTTAGTGAGGGAGATGAAGGAAACACTTGCCTTCCAATTACCTTTAAGGGTTATACAACCAAAGCCATCTTAGATTCAGGAGCTGGTGTAGGCATTGCTACTAGAGAAATCTGGGAGAAATGGGGAAAACCAGCTTTAAGACCAACGCGTATGAAAATACAAATGGCTGACGGACACACAGAAAGACCCTTGGGATTATTGGAACGAGTAGTTTTCACCACATGCGGAGTTGAATTTGAACACACCTTAGCAATTTGTCAATTTGAAAGGGCAAGCAATTATGAAATGATATTGGGGAGACCTTTCATGAGACAATTAAAGGTGGTGCAAGATTGGGGAAAAGATGCTGTATATCTACAACATGAAGGAACAACCACGAGAATAAATCTTCACACTTATACATATCAAGATGTTCCTCCCTTACAATGGAATCAAATTCACAAGGAAGAAGATGACCAATCAATTCACAGCATAGGTTCTAGTGACCAGACTTGGATGAACGAGGACACACATCTATGGATATGTCAAACTGCCAAAAAGGAAGAGGATAGGAGAAAAGGATGGCAGCAAGGGCAAGGAGTAGCTAGGTCTATACAAGATCCAGCTTACATGCCTCAAGTCTTTTTAGATGAAGAGTTTGAACCTCATGGCTGGATGGAGATTTTAGCGACCCTCGATGTATGCGTGAACGAAGAAGTGATAACTATGAATGAATGTATTGATGAGGAAGGATATGATGTTAGTCTCTATGTAGTAGTTCTTCAGGAGGCTGAAGAAGGAGAAGTGATAGAGAAAGAATGGAAGGAGGACTATGAGAGCATTGAAATGGAGCCAGAACCAATGGAACCTGAGGATGAAGATCAAAAAACAAGCATCACAGCTAATGAAAACAACCAAGAGCCTACACAGAAAGAAGAGCTGGAGTTAGATAAAGAGCCAGAAGGTGAAGAAACAAGCCACAAGATCAGTTTGAAGTGCCCGCTCACTTCAAGAAATATGAAGTAGAAGAGAGAAAAATTGCTATTCAAATGCCTAAAAGAGAGGCACAGCCGGGAATAGCATATGACAATAAAGAACAAACCAAGAAGATAGTAGTAACGTTAGAAGAAGGAGAAGAACGATGTACTTTCATAGGACAAGATGTCTCCATAGAGGAAAAACAAGAGTTAATATGCCTCATACGAGAATATCGGGATGTTTTTGCCTGGACCTATAAGGACTTGAGAGGAGTAGATCCATCTATTTGTGCCCATAGAATTCCCATGACATCCGAAGCCAAACCTTCTAAACAAAGACCATATACATATAATGATGTGTATTCAGCAAAGATAAAGGAAGAGATAGACAAGTTGTTAGATGCTGGATTCATATATGAGATTGAACACACGGAATGGGTTTCACCTTTGGTGGTTGTACCGAAAAAGAATGGAAAGTTAAGAGTGTGCATCAATTTGAAGAAAGTAAATGCCGCGACCATAAGGGATAGTTATCCATTACCAATCACAGATCATCTCTTGGAAAGAGTGGCAAGAAAGGAAGTCTATAGCTTTCTGGATGGCTTTTCAGGGTATAATCAGGTAGCTATTGCTCCTGAGGACCAACATAAAACAGCGTTCGCAACTGAATGGGGAGTATACGCCTTTAGAGTCATGCCTTTTGGTCTAACTAATGCCCCAGCCACCTTCCAAAGATTGATGTGCCATGTATTCAAAGAATTCCTAAGAAAAAGTATGGAGGTCTACGTGGATGATCTTTGTACTTATTCAGCTATACGATCAGAACATATCCCCGAGCTAGAAAAGATCTTTGCTAAATGTCGACAGTATCGAGTATGCCTTAACCCAGAAAAATGTGTTTTCATGGTTAGACAAGGGAAAATATTAGGGCATATTGTCTCCAAAAATGGAATCTCAATTGATGAAGACAAAATCAAAGTAATTCTGGATTTACCAAGACCAAAGACGGCTAAGGAAGTTCAAGCATTTATGGGACATTGTGGATACTATCGAAGATTTATACATATGTACGCCATAATTGCTAGACCTCTCTATGCATTATTGACTCAATTTAATTGGACCGAGGAATGCGAGAGAGCCTTCAATGAGTTAAAGAATCGATGAGTTCAGCACCAATCCTTCGAGTACCTAACTGGAATAAGCCATTTCATATTCATGTGGATGCTTCCAAGTCTGCCATTGGTTGCATCTTAGCTCAACCTGCCGATACAGGAAAACTAGACCACCCTATAGCCTATGCTAGTAGACAATTAAATCAAGCAGAACGCAATTATACCACCACCGAGAGAGAAGGCCTAGGGATGGTGTACGCAGTCAAAAAGTTCAGACATTACCTGTTGGCAAACAAATTCAAATTCTTCATTGATCATCAAGCCCTACTGTACCTAGTCAACAAGCCTTGTAATACAGGACGACTAGTACGATGGTTTTTATTGCTAATGGAGTTTGATTTTGAGGTAGTAGTCAAGAAAGGAAATACTCACATAAGAGCAGATCACTTATCAAGAATGACCCATGGAGAACCACCCTTAGGAGTACCTGATGATCTGCCAGATACATACCTATTTAACCTGGAAGTATGTCCCCAATGGGCAGAAAAGTTGATCCCTATACTTACACATGGACCGAAAGATGGGATCACACCAAACCGAACCCAAGACCTTTGGAAGACTAAAAACCTTCATATCATTGCGGGAAGTTTGTATCACCAAGATTCAAGTGGATTGTTAATGAGATGTGTAGAAGAAGAGGAACAGGAAATGTGGCTTCAGAAAGCACATGTAAACCAATGGAAAACTCATTTGAATGCAAACGGAACATGGCAAACCCTGAAGAGGTTAGGCATATATTGGCCGACCATGCAGAGAGACACACATAATTATGTGTCAGCATGCCAAATTTGTCAGGAACAAAATCCAGATGAGAACTCAACTCTATGCTATTCTACAATAGCACCGAGATGGAGCATGCCTCTGGTAAAGTTCTTGAAAAGTCAAGAATACCCAGAAGGAGCTACTTCAGCAAGGAAACGTGCACTTGTAGAACAAAGTAAGGATTATGCCATTATAGGAAAACAACTTTTTAAACGAGGGAGAGATAACCAATTAAGAGTGTGCATTCACGAAGACGAATATCTTTCTGTTTTAGAGATGGCCCATACAGGAGCTGCAGGAGGGCACTTCTCTGCAGATAAAACAGCAAAAATGATCCTCTTTGCTGGAATGTGGTGGCCAACTCTACACCAAGATGCCATGACATATGTGCAACGATGTGATACTTGCCAACGGACAAAATATCCAATTAGAAGAGATGAAATGCCACTTAGACCCATGATGAGTGCCAGAGCTTTCACGAAATGGGGAATAGAATTCATAGGACCTATTAGCCCACCATCGAAAGGATCCCATGCCGAATATATAATTGTAGCCACAGACTATCTGACCAAATGGGTTGAAGCCAAAGCAACCAAGAAAAATGACGCAAGAACCACGGCTAAGTTTCTCTTTGAGAACATTTTCACTAGATTTGGACTACCGATAGAAATTGTGAGTGATAGAGGTACGCACTTTGTGAATGAAGTCATAGAAGCTCTACTAAATGAATTCTTGGTAATTCATAAGAAATCAGCTCCTTATCACCCACAAGCCAATGGACAAGCTGAGAGTTCGAATAAAATCTTGTGTACAGTTCTCACAAAAATTGTTAACGATGGTAGATCAGATTGGGATAAACAATTACATCATGCTTTATGGGCATTTCGAGTAGCCTATAAAACCGCCATAGGCACTACTCCTTTTAACTTAGTATATGGACAAAATGCCATTTTGCCAATTGATTTCTTAATTCCCACTCTCAGAGTAGCAACCACTTATGAGTGGACGGGACATGAACTATCAGCTCAATTGGATCAAATAGAAAAACTTCATGAAACTAGGTTACAAGCAGTAGCAGGCATTTATGCTGCTAAGAGGCGACAGAAAGCATACTTTGATGCTCACATTAAGGACAAAAAGTTGAAGGAAGGTGACTTAGTCTTGGTATATACCTTGAAACAACATGCTAAGAAGTTGCAGAAGAGAGGATATGGCCCATTAATCATCAATCGTATATCGACAAGTGGAGCCATCAGCTTAGCAACCATAGATGGAGATGTATTACCAAACTACATCAGCGGATGTAGAGTAAAAAAATATCTAGAACCATTGACCAAAGAAACAATGTCTCGATTAATCAAAGGCAAGAATCGACGTATTGAGGAGGAAAGGATACGAGAAGAAGCGAGACAGGAAGCCCTAGAACGAATTAAGAAACGGAAACAGTGGATGAAAGAGAGAGAGAGATGAGAGATATCGACTAGGAGAAGAACTCATCCCAATGGCTAATTTTAGAGCCAATCAAAGCGTAGGTTCACAGAGAACGCAACCGTATTTAAATTTGGGAGCAGGTAAAACGGAGTACCACTTGGTGGATGCTCTCATTGACACAGGAGCTGCTAGTACTTCGTGATTTTTTAAGATTATTCAGCTCATTCTTGAGCTAAATATTCATGGCCTTGGTTGATGAAGAGTACAATCTCTCCAAGGTTTCCCAAACCTTCTTGGATGTGTCCAAGTCTTGTATATGCCCTATCATGTTATTGCTTATGTGTTAGGATAGAATGAATATGACTCTCCTATCCCTTTCTATCCATTCATTAAGTGCCTTGACCTGCCATTGAAGTGGTGGATCATGTACATGAGGCATTGGCTTCATGCCGCTCACTAATCCCCACAATCCTTTTCCCATAAGGTAGTTGCTAACTTTAAATTTCCATGGTTGATAATTGCCTTTCTCTAACTTCTCTATTTGTGCATTATACTCAGCCATACTTAGCTTTAAGATGCTCCTCTAGCTTCTCCTCAAGTTTTTGTATGCTTTAGAAGGTGTGGATATTACCTTTCAATAGCTTTTCCCTTGCAAACCTTTGACTAGTTGAAATAATGATCGGTGTAGGCCCCCTTTCGATGTCTTCTTGCTTTGATAAGTCCTCCTTGTGCTTCCACCAGTTGTCTTGATACCTTCAAGTCTTCAGTATGTTGTCCATTGATGTCTCCAAGCATCCAAAATGGCTTGATAGCATTGATGGGGGATGATTCTAACACCCCAATGCAAAAATGGAAGATGGCTACCCTCCACTAGGTCCACAACCAATGATATATGCACATGGTTTTGAACTTTTCTCTACACCAATACAGATACTTAAAATGAAATTTTGCAAACTTAGAGTAAACTATAAGAGCTACCCAACGATATTTAAATCATCCCAAATGAATATTCCAGCTGGGAGAACCACCCTCTGCAAAACAGGCTACCTGTTTGCAACACTCTCTGCCTATGTGCAGAGATAAACCTTCACAAAGTTGGCAATTTCTCACAACTCACTTAGTAGAATAACTTGAACCTTTGGAAAAGTTCATGTAACTATATGAGAGACCAAATGAAGCTTGAAATAAATGAAAATGGCTACAATGAGAGAGAAAAAAATGCTCTGCAATCTGGTATAATCAAATTTGGAAAAGCCTAACTACACCTCTAGATAGAGAGGAGCAAAATCATGAGAAAATGAGGTAAGCAAGCAAGGGGTCTGCTTTCTAGAGTTTATGACTTTACTAAAATAAGTGGGAAACTCGTGGAATGCATACAACTCACGAAATAAAGGCAGGCTGATTCTTATATAGACTTTAACTTTTCCTGCAATCTAGCTAACCACCCACCAATCAATGTAGGTGCACTTTTTGGTGGCTAATTGATGAGATTTGAATTTGATTGAGTTTGGTGGAGCTTCTAACTTGATTCCACGACTTTGGGTCCTCCTTTTGATTGTTCCACTTGCAAAACTCGTGGTTGAGCCTTTTTGCATGAATGAGACTTGATTTTCAACACTTATATGTTAATCGTGCTAATGATGTGCTTCTAATCATTGTTGTGTATTTGATGACATGTTGCTCACTGGTCCTCATGAGAAGAATATTGCTAATTTTAAAGCTGATTTACATACCTCATTTGAGATGTCTCATTTGGGGCATTTGCATCATTATTTGGGTATTCAGTTTATGCAAGTTGATGGCGGAATAGCTTTGTGTCAAATGAAATATATTGACACATTATTGCAGCATTTTGGCCTTGAAGACTATAAACCTATTGCCACTCCTATGGAGATAGGTTTAAGATTGAGTCTTCATGATGTAGAAGATGCATTTGATGCTATTCTCTATCAGCAAGCTATTGGATGCTTGATTTACTTATGCATTACTCATCCAGATATTTAGTTTGCTATCTCACAAATGAGCATGTTTATGCATTGCCCTAGGTGTCAAGCATTGGCAGGTGGTTAAGCGCATCTTTGGATACTTGAGTGGTATCTGGCTACTTGGAATGTTTTATCCCAAGGGGGGATCACTACCACCAAATTTACATGCTTTTTCTGACTCTAACTAGGCTGGTTGCTATGACACTTGTGTGTTCTTTAGTGGTTTTTTCTTTGTGCTTGGTAGCTCGGCATATCTTGGTTGAGCAAGAACAGCCTATTGTGTCCACTTCCAGTTGTGAGACTAGGTATCGGGCCGCTTTCACAGCAACTATTGAGTGTGTGTGGCTCAGACACCTTATGGCTGATTTGGGTGTTGGTCCATCTTTTGCCACCACCATCTTCACTAAGAGCTAGAGTGCATTGGCAGTTGCGAGGAACCCTATGTTCAATGCTCGCACTAATCACATTAAGGTGCACTATCTTTATGTCAAGGAGAGGTTCTCTGTTGGAGACATCAGTTTGGCATATGTGCCCACACAAGGGAACATTGCAGACCTTTTCACAGAGGCTCTGCCTAGGGAGAAGTTTGAAGCTTTCCGCAAAGCTTTGGGCTTGCTTCCTTTTGTGGATTGATTCCACATAGCTTGGTAGTTCCTGATACATGAGCGCCAGCTCCTTGTTCATCGCATCACTCCCGCAGGGAATTTGTTGATATACACACTAGGACCGCCAAGGAACATTTTTCCTCTTTAGGAGGTTTTATAGACCTAACATGTTACTTATCTTTGTATATTCTAGTGGTATTACATTCACTATTGTGTGTTGTGATCCAAGCTTCTTCATCTTCCTTGTGTTGTTTGCATGCTTCCCCAAACCTTGAACTCCGACAACATATTTCCCAAAGTAACCCTCAAAAAATTTGTCACTCATGGTTGGACTAGGATTCTTGGGTATAGAGGAATAAAGACAAAAATTCTTCAAAAAGTGAAGAGGAATGAGGATCCAAAAAGTGTTGGCACCACATTTTTCAGTAGAGGTACTTATCCTCCTCCCTAAGTCTTACTACAAGGAATAGGGAGAGATGCAATATAGCTCATGAATTCAACCCAGTCTCAGACATTAGGCAAAGTATTATTCTAAAACCACTAGAAGGAAGGTTACATGCAAATATACTAGTTCCCCTTCATCTTCATCATCTTCCATTGGAAACATGGTAGGTAGATTCATAAACTTTACATTCTCGAATCAATATAAAATTTCCTTCGTTTAAGGTTCTACTGAATGAAGACCATGATGAGAATTCCTAAAAGTTCTTAGCTCCATGTAAAACTAGAGGATTGATCGGGAGGGAAGATGCTTTCCTTGTGCTCTTCCTAGCTACATAAAAAGGGCTAGTAGGAAAATGATTTATCTTGTTCCCACAAAATTTCTTTGCAACGTGGGATTTGATGAAAGATGCTTCCATAATCAAATCCAAAAAGGTAATACTATTGAATATATCATAGAAGAATTAGAAAATATATGCTTCAGTGCATGTGAAACCTTCGAATGAGATTTTCACAAGGGCCAAGGAACTCATGGCCAAGCTTCCGGACCCTTCACATGATTTTTTTGTCAGAAAGTGTCTAGCCAAGACATTCCTAGTGTCCATGAAATGTAAGTTAAAGTAGATTGTGCCCCCTCAACTACAATTGATGGGTTTGTTACTACTGCTACAAGACTACAAAAATGATCTCATTTTAGTTCACCAACATCATTAGGAACATCTATAATAGAGATGACAAGCATAACTAGTGGACATAACATCCATGGAGGGGGACATCTTAATTTAGCATAAATAATGGAAAGTTACTAGATACATCAATTATATCAATCTGCCAAATCAAGTTGCACGATAGAGGAAGCCCAATAAGAGGCTTTGGACCAATATCTACAAACTATGTGATTCTCGGATGAAAGAAGGGATCCATGAAGAAGAGAGGAACCTACATTTCAACCAACATATGTCAATAAAGTAAGAAGAGGGGAATGTATTACAAACTCTTCTCTAACCATTATGAATCAAGGTATGCCTGATATAGTAGATCAGTTGATGGAAGAAAAAAGAAGACTACAACTTGTACATAGAAGGTTGATCTTTTTGCCCCCTTATCATCCAATATCCACATGTACCAATTCACATATATCACCTCTCCATCTCTATATGTTGTCACCCCTTGAACTTCAATAACATAAAAAAGAAAGCACTTGAAAATTTTGCCACCTATCAATACAAATATGATTGTATAGGTCATAATTAATGTCACTTCAACAGTGAGAGTCATCTCATTTTCTGCTTGGAATTCTCCACCTCAAGCTCAAACAGACTAGTTACATGCAAGAGCAGCTCTAAAGGTGTCCATACCACACCAGACTTGAAATATCACCTTGGGATTGTGTCATTTCACAAAGTGCCAACCCAAACTTGAAGAATATTATTACATCACTTTCTTGGACCAATCAAAGATTAGTACTACGAAAAACTTATTTTGAATTGCAATCCATGCAAAAAAATAAGATGTAGAAAGAAATGGATCAAGTTCACCATGATAATGAAGTGTTATCAAGGAAAGACAAAACATTGGAACAAAATCAAGTAAAAATCAAAATAGAAGTATAAGATATGGAAATACAAATGATGGAGATTTAAAATATGAATTGGTTTCTATCAAGAAGATTTGAAATTTTAAAGAAGCATAGTGCTAATTAAAGTGGTGCAATGGCAATGCATCACACTAGATTTTAGAGAGCTTCAGAATCATGCTCTCACAATCTATGTTGCATTATTCGTTATTTGACAATTCGTTTATTCGTGAATAATTACGGAATTTCACAGCAAGCTCTTATTATTCGACCGAATTATTCAATACATGTCAGCTTATTTGGACACGGCCGAATAGTTTTTGCACGAAAATTCGACCCTTTTCGATCGAAAATGTTTTTTATCGATACTTTTTTGATCGAACACGTTTTTGATCGAAAATCTTTTGATTGAGAAAATTTTCGCTCAAAAAATATTCGATCGAATAATATTTTATAAAATAGTTGAACTAGACTCATTTTTTCATAAAAGCTACTTTGTTCTTTACGAACTTGAAGTGTCATAGAGAGAACAAGGTATAAATTTTTGCCATATTAAATAATTGAAACTATTGTGATTGTTTGACTCATTGATTCTTACTTCACAATAGTATATATATGTGAATTTAAAATCTATTATGATTGATTCTTACTCATTTTTCATAAAAGCTACTTTGTTCTTTACGAACTTAAAGTGTAGTAGAGAGAACAAGGTATAATTTTTTGCTATAAATATTAAAGAATTTAAACTATTGTGATTGTTTGACTCAATATTGATTCTTACTTCACATTAGTATGTGTAAATGTATGTGCATATGATTAGGAATTTAAAATCTATTGTGATTGTCTAATCCATCATTGATTCTTACTTCATCAGGATATGTGTAAGTGTATGTGCATATGATTAAGAATTTAAAATCTATTGTGATACAGTAAATTTATTATTGAAAGATGTAGGTAGATTATGTTTGACTCAATAATGATTTTTACTTCATAATAGTATATGTATGTGTGTGTATGAGTATGTGTATGCATATGAGTGTATAATTGTGAATGAAAAATATATTGTGATTGTCTGACTCAATATTGATTCTTACTTCACAATAGTATGTGTAAGTGTATGTGCATATGATCAGGAATTTAAAATATATTGTGATTGTTTGACTTAATATTGATGCATATTTCACAATAGTATGTGTAAGTATATGTATGTGTAAATGTATATGTGTGTATGAATGAAAATTAAAATCTATTGTGATTGTTTAACTCAACAATGATTTTTACTTCACAATAGTATGTGTAATTATAATTTGTATATGAGGGTATGATTGAGAAAGATTCAATAGCATGAGTAGTTCACAGCACTTTCAAAGTAGCCCAAGTGTAGAGCAAGAACGAGTAGATGCATCGATGACAGTAGAGGATCATCAGGATATTTCTACTCAAGTCTCCCAAACTGTTTTTGAGAATAACCAAGATACATGTACTCCATTTTCTCCAACTGCATCAAAAAAGAGTGGAGTTGGTGAATGTAGTAAAAATGGTGGATCTAATACTTTGTCACCATGCTTTGTCCGCAATAAATCATAAAATACTATACATGTAGCTTTTGAAAAGCAAGATTGTCTCGAGCTTCATCTTAAATGGACTCAAGCATTCTTAGCATGTGGGATTCCTTTCAATGTTATTCGTAATCCCATTTTCAAAGATGCTTTGATGTCAACTGCACGAAAAGGTTTCACCATTCCAGATTATAACAAAATGCGAACAGAGTATGTAGATAAAGTGAAAAAAAGTATTGAAGCTATTTTAAAGTGAACAGTACTTGCTTATGTACCCATGTATGGATGCACAATAGCATTGGATGGATGGATAAGTTTTCAAAAGAAACCATTGATTAATGTCATTGTTATATGTCCAAAAGGAAACATGTTTTCAGAAGCTGTTGATACTTCTCTTAAAGAGAAAAGTTTGGCTTTTCTTGTAAAGGTATATGAACATGCTATATTGTGCATGGGTGGTCTGAAGAATGTGACTGCGATAGTGACAGATAATGCCTCTAATTTTTGAAGTGCTGGAATTACAATTCAAAACAAGTATGAAGGCATTACTTGGGTTCCATGTGCAGCTCATACATTAAATTTATTATTGAAAGATATAGGTAGATTATCTTTCATTAAACAAAGCTTATGATCAAAATCTCCCAATAAAGCACTTCAGATTTTTTGTGCCAACAGCAGCACAACAAACTTTTGGAGAATTTCAGACTCATGAAAGTTTAACAAATGATTCATGGAGTGATCATGATTTAGATGTAGATCATAATGATGGTTCAGACATGGAAGAAATAGATGACATGGTACCTGTCATAGATGATGATATTCAAAATGAAGAAAATGATGTACTATGAATACTATGATTATATTCAATTGCAAAATCGAATACAAGTCATGTCTTTGATTACAAAAAAATCTTGCCTACTCAGTGTTTTCTTGATTCAATAACTCATCGGCAGTAAGCCGATCAAAAGATGATGATGCCTCTGAGAGTCTTCCATATTTGCTCTCATAAGCATCCACAGAAATTCGTAAATTTTTTACTTGATTTTGTAGATCATCAATCCTCTTTTGTTGATCATCTATTGTTCTTCGTAATGTAGGAATTGTTAATGCTTCATTGTATAATTCTGCCCCTTGTGATGACAAATCATGTATAAGATTATGTTTTTTAGGTAGCAAAATGTAGGGCCGCTTTCGAGGAAGAGGGCCTTCGTTTCCTTGATTATGAAATTCGGCTTGATTTTGAGGACAGCCCAAACTGATACCTGCATTCTTCGGATGATCATCCCAATCTACACGTCAATGAAGAATATCTTGTACAAAAACCTTTTGAATGAAATATAATGCTATTTGATTATTATTTGGTAATGATCTCTCGACTTTCACAAAGCATCGAAGTAGCATTTCTGCTAATCATTTATGTTGTAAGTCTGAAAGCTTTAAGGGTGTTGTTTCTTTTGCCCTTCTTGTAACCCGAAAGAGAACATCACAAACAAAATAATTTGGACATAGCTTTTTTACTTCTTTCATTGATAATGCTTCTCCTTCTAATCCCTCTGGCTCTAAATCTTGATGGAATAAAAATGCTAATCCTGATTGTGCAAATTGAGCATTTTGCTCAGATAAAATCCTTTGAGATTCAATATGATCAAGATCATCATTCACATCTGGCATTCTTGCCATGTTTTACTTTTGCAAAATAAAAACACGAATTTTATCTTAAGAGAATTCAAATGAATCCACAATATTTAATTCACATATGTTAAATGAATCCACAACATTTAATCCACATAACTCAGATGATACCACAACATTTACTCCACTTAATACAAATGATTACACTTCATTTCATCCACTTAACTCAAATGTAAACACTTAATTTATTCCACATTATTCAAATGAATCCACAAGATTTAATTCGCATATGTTAAATGAATCCACAACATTTAATCCACATAACTCAGATGATACCACAACATTTACTCCACTTAATACAAATGATTACACTTCATTTCATCCACTTAACTCAAATGTAAACACTTAATTTATTCCACATTATTCAAATGAATCCACAACATTTAATCCGCATAACTCAGATGATACCATAACATTATAACTCAGATGATACCACACCATTTACTCCACTTAATACAAATGATTACACTTCATTTCATCCACTTAACTCAAATGTAAACACTTCATTTATTCTACATAATTCAAATGAATCCACAAGATTTAATTCACATATGTTAAATGAATCCATAACGTTTAATCCACATCCCGCAAATGATAGCACTTCATTTACTCCACTTAACTCAAATGGTACCACAACATTTACTCCACTTAATACAAATGATTACACTTCATTTCATCCACTTAACTCAAATGTAAACACTTCGTTTATTCCACATAATTCAAATGAATCCACAAGATTTAATTCACATTTGTTAATGAATCCACAACATTTAATCCACACAACTCAAATGATAGCACTTCATTTACTCCACATAATTCACTTAACTCAAATGTAAACACTTCATTTAATCCAGATAGTTAAAATGAATACATGTCATTTTCAATATGGTCGTAATCCATCTATGGTGGATATCTTTAAACCATATCAAGTAAGATGTGAGAATACTCTAAGCAGTTCATGTGTGTCTACTCTTTTTCCTACATCTTTGTCAGAAGCTAATTCCAAAACATACTTGAACTTGTAAATTCCATTCTTATCAATGGGATAACTATTGAAATCTATATATTTTAGGAGTTGTAATAGGAGTGTCGAAACTGTAAATATCTCTTGACTCTTATTAAACGGTGGAGGACTAGTGGATATGCATTTGGGTGCAATCCACCAGTACTTTCGAATCCACTCGTTTCTAGTAGATATTTCTAGATTAGGTAGCTTTGGAAAACTTTTTTTTGTTGGTAAATAGGTCGCTCTACCAAAATCACATAATCTGATGTAAGCTTTTTGATCTTCAAAATGCAACAAGATGTTGTTTGGATGGAGATCGTTATGGGATATATTACAAGTGTGTAAAAATGATACTGTTTATAATAGGCCGTTGATCAGCTTCTAAATATTTGTTTTCACGGTTGTTATATCTCCTTCTGTGTCCTTCACACCTCTGCTTCATGGTACATTTAGGTATTCTTTCTTCATTCTTTCTAGCCACATGTCCAATGTACCACCATTCCAAAATTTGAAAATGAGGCATGGACTTTTGCTATGGTGTCTAGCCAAACCAAGTGGACTAATAATTCCACTATGCGTAATAGATAACATTGTGGCTTAATTTTCTCGTGTTTATATGTCAACACCATGTAATTTGAATAGCTTGGCCATAAACACTTCATTGCTGAATCTCGGGTGGGATATCTTAACTTTATGAATCATGCCATATTTTCCTTCCCCCATGAGAGTTGCATCTTAAAAAAGGATAGAGGAATATGGGAGCAAACAAATATTGCTCGATGTTTGATCTCCCATATTCACACATACATCTCTTGTATTTGGATCTACATGTGCTCTCACAAGGTGTTCAGTCGTGTCCGGTTTTAATCGCTTTCCTCTCTTCATAGTCTGATAATGTAAATTGATAAATTTAATCTTATCCATGAATCCGGGCATACTGGTGATATCTACCACCAATGACCGTGCTACTTTGATGATTTGTCCAAAGATATGTGTAAGCTCTTTTGACATTTGCTCATCTAAGACATGTGCTCCACCAAACACACTGCCAAATTTGTTTTCAATATTAATAAATGTTGTTCTGGATAACTATGCAATGAAACCTTCGTAACTAAAAGTGTCCATGGCTATACTGATTTCATCTTCTCTCATTTGATACATGTATGAGCACACAAATTCTTTTCACTCCTGCTTGTTTATAATTTTACTTGCCATCTGTGCAAAAATAAAAAATAGAATATCAGTAAGTGTATGGATAAGTAAATCAATAGTATGTGTGCAAAAATGATAGACATATGCATAGTTAAATAAGTAGATTTCTAATTAAATAGAAAGTGTAATTATAACCTTGAAGTGAATCTATGTAACTATTAAGAATGTAGTAGTCAAAGAATCAGACATTTATAGTATTTCATATGCATTCGCTATACTATGTAGGAGTTTTGTCACATAACTGTATATAACTATTGTGATAGTAAGAGTCAAAGAATCAGACAATCCCAATAGTTTCTATACACCTTATGAACTACACTAAGTATTCTCATCAGAATCTAAATGACTATTTTGATAGTAAGAGTTAAAGAATCAAACAATCACAATAGTTTCTATACACTCCCTATACTATTGAGAGAGTAGGCATCAAGGTGGTGCTTCAAACTAAGTATTCTCATCGAAATATAAGCAACTATTGTGAGAGTTAGAGTCAAAGAATCAGAAAATCACAATAGTCCCTACACACTCCCTATACTATTGAGAGAGTGGGAATCGAGGTGGCGATTCAAACAATCTCAATAGATCTATTACTACGTCCTATACTACTGTGAGAGCAAGAATCGATGTAGCGAGTCAAACAATCACAGTAGTGATTTATTTTTAAATGTTTCTCATCAATGTATACAAGTAAGAAATGCTTGCATGAGTCGAACATGTATACAATTGATGATTAAAAGACACAAAACAAATTATATAAATAAAAATCAAGCATATGTAAGAGACGCATATGCGAATCATACCATATGAATGATATAATTAACAAAACAATAAAATAAACAATAAATAAAAATTAAAAAAATACCTCAGTGATCGAAAAGAAAGCTCTCTGATAAAAATTGCAGGCTTGAAGCTCTCTAGTACATCAATGAAGCACGTGCGGAATAACTTTTTCGATCGAATGTAAGAATATATATTTTTCTGCTATAAAATGTTGCTGATCGAAATCTCTTTCGATCGATATATATTTCAATCAAAAGAGCTTTCAATTGAAAGAAACTTCAATAAAAAATGTTTCAATCAAAAATGTACACGTCCGTTTTTTTTTGTGTTTATTCGGAAAATCATGAATAAAACGAACATATTCGGTATTTTTTTATTATTTGGTCGAATAAATGCAACTTAGCTCACAATAGAAAACCAAGATTTGGATGACACACATGGAACTCTACATAGACCTACAGAAGATGAAAAAACTACAGAGTACATAGAGAGCATGAAGTCAAATTTCCTTAGCTTTATAAACGCGATCAAACTTATAGTCTCTGGTAAGCTACTATATGTTTTATTAAAGAACATATATAAAAGTGTCTGCCAACCATTTGGCCTTTCACATGGACACTAATGATAAAAAACTCCCACTAAAGGCAAATATGGACAAAGTGAGCTATGGGAGAAAAATAAAGAATGATAAAGGATACTAGAGTGTAAGTATACATATTATACCCCCCATCTAATGGGGATGTTACACAATGTACAAGTAATTATGCAAGATGATGCATCAAGTAGCCCCCATCAAGTGACAATAATACAAAAATGTATCCTATGGAAGAGCTTTAGTCAAATCATCTATAACATTATCTCGAGTATGAAACTTCTCAATAATAATGTGCTCAATGTCTAAACAGTCTCCAATGAAGTGATTGTTGGAAGAGATGGACTGATACCTCAAGGAAATGAGGTGGTACTGCTAAAACTTGCTTTGTAGCTGTCCTAAATTACTTCAGAGTTTGATAGTCTCATAAAACTTGCTATATTGGTTCACATACCTGCTGGTTTTTTTGCTCAATGCTCATAGTACAGTAACAATTGATCAAATTCCTTTTGAGGGAATCAAATTAGCTTTGATAGCTAATGATTACAAATGGAATCATCAAAAAAGATAAACTATGCTCTGAGAAATGATTTTAACAATCCAATGCTTACCCCCGACTTTTTAGGGACTGAACAGTAGATGACCAGTGAGTAGTTCGATGGCGGTTTCTCATCTAAACCAAAAGCTTTGAACATTTGATAGCATAAAATCGACTTCAAGTTGGTTCCAACAAGCTATAGAACATGTAAAATGGTTGAGAACTCACTGAGATATGATCAAACAAAGTTCACTGTTCTGAGAAGTCATAGCAGAGAAGTAGAGAGAGATGATCAATGAGGTATATGATTATACAAGATCATTGGCATTGTACTGATGCCCAATTATAGTGGAATGAGTAGGCTATAGTGTAAGCTACTCAAATCCTACAAATGATCAATGGAAGAGCTCCAAGATAAGGCCGCAAGATTTACAAGCCCTTTTATAAGTGTTTTCTTCTAAGTTTGAATTTGAAATTCAAAGTTGGCTCCATCAAAAAAAGGTGATTCCTCCAATTGAGGAGATATTCTCTCATTGAAACTTGTAGCTAATATTCTTCCTACTTCCATGAGATTCAAGCCTTTACAAGATTCTCTCAAGGTTAAAGCCTTTTAAAATGCTGAATGATCGAATGGTTACAAGCAGTGGTTCACATGCTTCATCAAGTAGTTGCACATACTCTCTTCCATGTCTAGCCAAATGTGAAGGCTTGAACATTTGCACCAATAGTGATACCTTTCCCCAATGTTCCTGATCTTTTCATTATAGATCGGATTCTTAGCCAAAGTGATGGCACTCTAACTATCACTAAGAAAACAAGGTATATGCTAAGGTAGACCCATATTACTAGCAAGATTAGCAAGCTACAATCCTTCCTTACATTCCTCACTAGCTATAGCATACTTTGCTTCTGTAGTGGAAATAGTTATACAATCTTAAAGATGAGATCTCCAAGAGATAACACCTCCAACAAAATGAAAAATGTACCTTGATGTAGACTTTCAAACACAACCAACATAATCAGAATATGTGTAACCAATAACAAATCCTCTCCTCTACCCAATTGTAAACGCTTTTCTTTACCCGCCACTCAGATGTTTCAAAATCATCTTGACCACTTACCGATGTTTTTTGCCAGGACTAGAAATATATCTGCTCACAAGTCCCACTATAAATGCAATGCATGGTCTCATAGCTACCATAGCATACATGAGACTACCACCAAAAGATTGATAAGGAGTTTTGGTCATAAATTCCTTTTCCTCACCTAAGTTGGGGCAATCATCCTTGCTCAATTTCACGTATGTAGGTAAAGGTGTACTCAATGTCTTTCCACCCTGCATATTGAACTTATGAATCTTTTTTTGGATATGTGCTCACTTTGAGACAAGTATATGCATCTTTTGCTCCTATCATGAGTAATGTGCATTCTAAGAATCTGTTTGAAATACACCAAATACTTCATATCAAATGTCCCACTCAACTTCTTTTTTAGCAATGATAATCATTAGAAGACTTCCCAACAATCAACATATCATTCACATAAAGTATCAAGCATATCAAGCTTCCATCTGAGCATGTCTTAGTGTAGAGACAATGATCCTCATTGCTTTGAGAATAGCCTTGAGACTTCATAAAAGCATCAGAATTTTGGTACCATTGTCTAGGGGGCTATTTAAGTCCATGTAAGATCTTCTTCAGCTTAGAAACTAGACCCTCTTTGACAGGAACTACATAACCCTTTGTTTGTTCCATATAGATCTCATATGTAAGATCTCCATGCAAGAAAGCATTTTTCACATCCATTTGGACCATCTCAAAGTCCTCCATTGCAATGAATCCAAATAACATTCGTAGTGTAGTCATATTGACTACTAGGGAGAAGATTGCCCCACGATTGACACCATGTTGTTGCATAAAATCCTTTGCAATCAGTTGTGCTTTATACTTTGGAGAAGCACTATTTGATGCAATCAACATATATACCCTTTACATGGTAAAGCTCTCCTAGACTTTGGTAAAGGTATCGAATCTTAAGTACCATTCTTGTAAATAGAATCCAAATCACTCTTCATGACACGCTCCAACTTGACATGGTCCTTTGTTTGCATAGCCTCTTTGTAGAAAGAAATCTCATCAGCATTTGTTAGCATAACAATAGTAAAACCTAGAACATATCTATCATGTGGATGCAAGAGACATGCAGAACATCTCAATAATTGTTGAATAGGATTATTTGTATACTGATTTGATTCAACATTCTCTTGAATATCCCTATGTATAACACTCTTATGCATGCTAACTAGAGGAGTAGTATCCTTAAAAATCACTCTTTTCACTTCAACCTCCTTAATAGGTTTTTATGCATCTTAAACTCAATGAAAATGACATCACTACTTTTGATCACTAACCATGTTGCAGGATCCCATAAGTGATATCCAAACAGATTGTCTCAACCATATCCAAGAAAAATGCATTTCGTTGACTTATAGTTCAACTTTTGTCTAAGATTGTTTGCATATGAACTTATGCTTCACACCCAAAAACTCGAAGACAATCATAATATGGTGGCTTCCTTGTCCATTACTCTTGTGCCACTTTTGGACCTTTGGTAGTACTAGCCAAAAGGTTAACTACATGAACCATAGGCAACAATGTTTCTACCCTAAAGTCTTATGAAAGGTTTGCATGATGCAACACAAAAACTACTCTATATTGAATAGTTATATTCATCCTCTTAGCTATGCCATTGTGTATTGGGGTATAAGGAGTTGTAAACTCTCTATAAATTCCCCTAGATTGACAAAAAAGGCTGAATTCATGTGAGGTATACTCACCTCCATTATCTCAACATAAAGCCTTGAGCTTAGTTCCTTTGTGAGTCTCAAATTGAAGCAAGACATTTTTTGGAAGTAGGGATACCTTATCCTTCGAGTTAATAGGATATACCCATACTTTTCTAGTAGCATCATCTATGAGAGTGAAAAAGTATAGAGAACCACCTAATGGCCTTGTAGGAATAGGACCACACATATCTATATGGATGAGATCTAACGGCTGAATTGAACAGTCAATGTGCATTTTATTCACATTCTAGTTTGCTTTCCATATTGAAAATGCTCACAAAATGAAAAATCAAAGAAAGATAGCATAGATAAGTAGGAAAAATGAGAAAGATTTCCCATTCCACTATGAGATGTTGAAATATTTTAGTAGTGATGTGTGTGAACACATTTATGACTCCTGGTGCAATTGTTTTCCTCTTTAGGAGGTTTCTCCCCCCAATTTGTATAGGAACCTATAACCGTAGTAGGTCACTTATCTTTTTACATTCACTCAGTAATATATTTTGTATTGTGTTGTTCTTCAAGCTTCTTCTTCTTCTTCTTCTTCTTCTTCTTCTTCTTCTTCTTCTTCTTCTTGTGTTTTTTGTGTGTTCCTATAGACCTTGAACTCCAACTATTGGTATCAAAGCATGTCACCGCTTCATCTAGGGTGTCCTTGACACCTCTCTAGTCACAATCTCAGAATCCCATGAAAATTGGTGAGCATACTTGGGGCAATTAGAATTTCAAAACGGCTTCACGATGAGCTCATTTTAGCCTCCAAATGCACTATCATAGTGATTGTGCAGAAAAATGTTTCTTTTTGTTGCCAAACATATATATTGGTTTTGTTTTACTAGTACAAGCAACTCAAAGTTTGCTACAAGTTTAGAAAATCTCAATGGGGTGTTTTGTTGGAGGAGATGGTAGATAGTCTTCAAAGATGAAGTGGTGTTGCTTAAACTTGCTTCACACCAGCCAGGAACAAGTGCTGGAGAGTGTAGTAGGCCTCTTTAGCTTGCTAATGATCATCTAGACGGTATACTGAATCTATGATGCTTTAAATCATGACAAATGATTGATCATACACTGAGAATAAGCTCTGAGAAGATCATTGTACTGATGTAGTCATGGCAGAGAAGTGAAGTAGTAATATAATCAAAATGTATGTATTAGATCACATAGAAATACAATGTCATTGGCAATAATCTATTGCATAATGTGACGGAAGTGATTGAGCTATGAAGTAAGCTCTTAAATGACAAAAGATCCCTCTCTATTGCTCTCCAAAAGTTGGGACTTCATGCGAGTCTTTTCATTCTCTTTTATAATTGAGTTTGGAGCCAATCTTTTGATCACATTCAAATGATCACATAAAAGTAAATCATAAACTATAGGATATATTCTCTCATCAATCAAATACCAAATGAATCAAGATTTGATGCTTCCTAACTCCTCGTGGAAATAATTTTCTTTTACAAAGGTAAATGTAATTGATTTTACAAGGGATTGATCATATAAGGCTCCATGAGAAATATGCTAATCATCCAAGTACGTGGGATTGGATTCTCTTGCACCAATAGCTCCCCCTCAAGCCTAACATGCTTGTTCTTCATTCTTCCTTGATCTCCTACAAACCAATCATCAATTTGAACATGTTCATCTTGGTTTTGTGAGTATATATGCACATTGTAAATGAGTTGATACATAGGACCATTGAATGTCCTTGCTAAGCAATTTCTCCCTTACATAATGATAGTGCACTTCAATGTGTTAGTAGCCAAATGAAGTGAGCAGTGTGGTCTCCAAAAATTATTGGAGTGTAAGAATGTTATCCCAAATCTATGTAGATTTGTGTGAGCCACATAGCTTCTTGAGTTGCATTTGCTAAACCTCTATATTCTGCCTCTGTAGATGACAATTCCATAGTTGGTTGCTTTTATGATGACCATGATATTAGCTTTGAACGTGCAAAAGACAAGTATCCTGAGGTGCTCCTTCTATGATCCTTGGAGCCAGCCCAATCTGCATCAGAATACATCTTTATGTCCAAGTTAGAGTGAATGGGTAAAATAGACCATTTATGGTACCCTTTAGATACTTTAGCACCCTCTTGGCAGCTTCCATGTGTGGCTTTCTTGGTGCATGCATAAACTAGCTTAATGTACTTACTCCATAAGCAATGTCTACTCTTGTTAGGTTGCCATAGTTGGGAATCCCAACAAGGTTTTGGTACCCTCTAACATCCTCAAGAAGTTCTCCTTCATGAGAACTAAGCTTATGATTGAGTTCCATGGGTGTACCTACAATTTTGGTGTTCTCCATCTTGAATTTTACCAACATATCATGGATATATTTCCTTTGAGTAATAAACACATCAGAATCTTTATACACAAGCTCTAGACCAAGAAAGTGTGTTAGCAAACCAAGATCACTGATTTTAAATTCTTCCATTAGTTGAGCTTTAACTACTTGATGCCATTAGCATCATTCCCTGTAATAATGATGTCATCCGCATAGACACATAAATAGATAACTTTTGAGCTGGTCTTCTTTATAAATAAAGAAGAATCTGCTTTGCTAGCCACAAATCTTTGATCCTGCAAATAAGTAACAAGCCTATGGTTCCAAGCTCTAGGAGCTTGCTTTAGGCCATAGAGTACCTTCCTTAGCTTGCATACAAAACCTGGTTTATCTTTATCTTCATACCCTGGTGGTTGAGCCATGTACACTTCTTCTGATATCCATCCATTTAGGAATGCATTCTTAACATCTAACTGATATAGATTCCAATTCTTGGAAGCAGCAATACTTACCAAAACCCTAATTGTTGGCATCTTAACGATAGGTGAAAAAGTTTCTTCATAGTCCACTCCATGGGTTTGAGCAAACCCCTTTGCCACTAACCTTGCCTTGTACTTGTTTATAGAACCATCTCAAATTTTCTTGATTTCCACCTCGATCCTATTACCTTCATGCTTGGCTTATGGGGAACCAAATCCCAAGTAATATTTTCCTGAAGTGTTTCAACTTCTTCTTGCATGGCTTCTCTCCATTATTTCTTCTTATTGTTCTCTTCAAATGAAGAAGGTTCTTCTTTCATAGAGTCTTTAGTGATATACACAAAATGCTTGGTGACTAATGATGTGTCATAGCCATACCTTATGGGCTTTTACTCTCCCTTTGAGATCTCCTGAGTGCTTGATTGGAGGACTATGGAATGTCTTCCAATGGCTTGACCTTGGTCTTGCCTCTTGACTTCCAAGCCTTGAAGTCAATTTGCTCTTCATCCTCTGAATTGATATCTTCTGGTACTTGTTGATCTTCTTGAGTGAGAGTTGAAAAGTCACTTTCCAAATCATAAGGTAACTTGATCTTCCTGCAATCATCTTCAAACCATGAATTATTCTCATCAAACACTACGTCCCTACTAACTATAAACCCTTTGTTAGTGGAATTGTATCGCCTATAACCCTTCTAGTTTTGGTCATATCCAATGAATATACACTTTTTAGCTTTAGGATCAAGCTTCCCTCTAATTTGTGAGGGTATATGTGCATAAGCAATGCACCCAAAGATTTTGCAATGGTCCAATGAGGGTCTCCTACCATTCCATGATTCATAGGGTGTCATCCCATCCAAGGATTTGGATGGGAGCCTATTAACCAAGTATGTAGTTGTGGAAACAGCCTCTGCCCATGGGTAATTGGGTAATTTCTTCTCATTCAACATTGATCTTCCAACCTCCACTATCAACCTATTCCTTCTCTCTATCGCTCCATTTAGTTCAAGAGTATATCTTGTTTTGACCTCTCTTTTTATACCTCTGTCTTGTAAGAATGGATCAAATTCATGTGAGAAATACTCACCACCTCCATCAGATCTGATCCTCTTCAAGCTTCTACCTGTTTGGTTCTCAACCAATGCCAAATACCTTTTGAAACATGTAAATACGTCATCCTTATGTTTCATGAAGTAAAGAAATGTCCAGCTACTGCAATCATCTATAAATGAAACATAGTACCTTGAACCTGAGATTGATGGATCTTTGCTAGGACCCCACACATCAGTGTGTACAAGCTCCAAGTAGTCTTCATACATGTATCCCTTTCTGTTGAATGGTTGCCTGTGAGCTTTTCCGAATTGGCATGCTCCACATTTGTATATCATGTGTTGCTTGGACACATTTGGAATGCCAAGCACACTCTAATCCCTTTATATTTCCTTTAATGTTCTTTCTCCTATATGACCTAGCCATTTGTGCCATATCTCTAGTTCAAATAGAGTTTGATCTTTGTAATTGAATAGTGCTATGTTTTTGGTTTCTTCAATCTCAAATGTAAAGAGTCTACTAGATTTCTCACCTTTTGCAATCCTCTTGAAGCCTTGTTGATACATATGCTCCATGCCTTGTGAATCTTACCTGTAAGCCTTACTCAACAAGTTGTCCAACACTGATTAGGTTTTTTGTTATGGTTGGTACATATAAAACCTTACTTAAGAGGTTCATGTTACCATCTGAAGCTTTGACATTTCAAATTTTCTTGACAGAGTGTCTAGTGTCATCACCTTTCTGCACTTCATGCTTTCCTTTGGGTTCTTCAAGATTAGATAACAATGCTACATTTCCAGTCGCATAATTGGAACAACCAGAATCAATATAGAAAAGATGTTCATCATCTTTACCTTGCTTGGATGTCATATTCATGATGAGTAGAATCCTCTTGGTCTTTTGTGTAGTTGTTATAATCTCTTCTTTCTCTGAAACCACCTTGATAATTGTTGTTGTTGTAACCTTGGTTGTAGTTGTGATTGTAATTGATTGTTGAATCTTCCTCTGGATTGTCCATAACTCCCTCTATGGAAGCCTTTTCCCCTTTGATTCCTTGTGTTATTGAAGCATTCTTTTGTGTTGTGGATGGTGAGGCCGTAGATGTTGCAAGGTGGAGTATTGTAGGATCTCCCCTACCTTGCTTTCCTCCTCTACCCCTTCCTCTAGTACCTCTTCCTCTACTTGTGTAGTTAACTTGAGAGGTACTAGCCTCTTCTTCATTCATTTTGCTTTCACCCTTATCCTTCCCTTTATTCTTATATGTATAAAGGGCAGAAGATTGGTTACCTCTAGAGTTCTTAACATTCTTGTTGAGCTTTGTCTCATGGGTGAAGAGTTGCCCCATCAAGGTGTTGAGGTCAGGTATCTGCATATCCATATAAAGGTCCATTGTTGTGGTGAAGGACTCCCACTCATCATCAGCCTTGATACCATTCATGATCTACCTTACTATGTGTTCTTCTTTTATCTCCTCTCCAATGCTTGCAAGCTGGTCAGCCACATCCTTCATCTTGGTTACATAATCAGCCACACTTTTCTTTGGTTGCTTTTTCAGGGTTGTAAAATCCATCCATAGCTGGTTCTTCCTAGCTCTTTATGATAAGACCTGGCAAGAGCATCCTTTGCACACCATGTGGTCATCCTTTCTTGCTCTTCCCTTATGAGTTGATGTTTGCTCCTGAATGTTGCCATCTCTTCATCTCCTGAGATGTATCCATATAGACTTCGCCCTTGAAGGTAGGCTTGCATCCTTAGTGATCATGTTGGGTAGTTGCTTCTATGCAATTTATCAATGAATGATGGACATCCATCTCCCATCTTGCTTGTTGTTGCTCTAATACCACTCTTGGAGAAGATGGTGGATAGTCTTCAAAGATGAAGTAACCTACTTCACATTAGCCAAGAACAAGTGCTTGAGAGTGTAGTGGGCATCTTTAGCTTGGTAATGATCATAAATAATCACTTATGTTGTTTGGAACATGATCCACTAATCAATGGATCAAAACAGATAGGTAGGAAATTGATCCAAGGTCATAGACTTGCTATTTTTTTCTCTACACCTATGAGGGAAGTGATTGAGCTATGAAGTGAGCTCTTAAATCACAAAATATCCCTCTGTATTGCTCTCCAAAATTCAGGACTTCACGCAAGTCTTTTTATTCTCTTTTATAGTTGAGTTTGGAGCCATGTATGATATGTAGACAGTGGATGTAGCCATCATATGTCATGTATGAAGGATCTTTCTAGTAATTTGTAGGTCCCAAAGCATCAAGGACATGTGGAAACAAGTGAAAACTCACAACATACTATTCAACGTATGGGAGATATCAGTTTCAAAGGGAATCAAGGGTCGAGGTGCCTATCAAGGGTATTACATGTCCCTAGTATTACCAAAAACTTGTTTTTACGCATCATTCATATGGATGTTTAGGGTCCAAAAAGAGAAGCATCCCTTGCTATAAATAGGTATTTCCTAATCTTCATTGATGACTTTTCAAGACAGGTGTGTTTGTATTACATTAGGAATAAATTAGATGTGTTCCACTACATCAAGCAATTCAAGGTAGAGGTGTTGAAGGAGTCTGACAAGTTTATCAAAATTATGAGATCCGATGGAGGGGGAGAGAACTTCCCCCATTACTTTATTAAGCTTTTTGCGGGTCAATCCCATAAAAAGACAATTTACATGCAAGGATGTCCCTCAACAAAATGGGTAATCGAGAGAAAGAACATATAGATAGCAACAATAACAAGATATATGCTCAATGTAATGAATATGCTACGTTGTTACTCGAGAGAGGCTGCATATATAGCCACATACATCATGAATAAATTTTGTACATCAACTATACATAATTTAAGCACTTGGGAAACATGGAGTGGAAGAAAACCTTATATTTCACATCTTAGAATCGTTGGTTGTGTATAGATGCCAAATCTAAAAGGTGCATCTTTTTTGGGATATTCAATGGAACAAAAGGGGTTTAAATGTTATAAACCCATCACCAAGGAGATAAAAGTAAGTAGGGATGTTGTCTTTGATGAGTTGAAGCCTTGGTATGCATGCACAAGTCCATTGCAGGTTGAAGAAATAGTTGAGACATACAAGAAAAAATAATGATAGAGTTCAAGAAATGATGGACTTAAGTGGTCCAAGCAACTCATCCAGCACAAGGACACCCTCATCATGGAGTGGAAGGTTTAGGGAAAGAAAGACTAGATCTAAAGGAGGAAAATTCAAAGGCAAAGAGAAGATTGGAATTGAAGAAGGAAACTATGTGGATGAGAGCATGTGGATGAGAGCATGTTGGAAGGTGAAGAGATAGAAGAAATTCAAACCACAGGAGTGCAAAACAAAGAAAGAAAATGGAATTTGTAGGTCCCAAAGCATCAAGGACATGTGGAAACAAGTGAAAACTCACAACATACTATTCAACGTATGGGAGATATCAATTTCAAAGGGAATCAAGGGTCGAGGTGCCTATCAAGGGTATTACATGTCCCTAGTATTACCAAAAACTTGTTTTTACGCATCATTCATATGGCTGTTTAGGGTCCAAAAAGAGAAGCATCCCTTGCTATAAATAGGTATTTCCTAATCTTCATTGATGACTTTTCAAGACAGGTGTGTTTGTATTACATTAGGAATAAATTAGATGTGTTCCACTACATCAAGCAATTCAAGGTAGAGGTGTTGAAGGAGTCTGACAAGTTTATCAAAATTATGAGATCCGATGGAGGGGGAGAGAACTTCCCCCATTACTTTATTAAGCTTTTTGCGGGTCAATCCCATAAAAAGACAATTTACATGCAAGGATGTCCCTCAACAAAATGGGTAATCGAGAGAAAGAACATATAGATAGCAACAATAACAAGATATATGCTCAATGAAATGAATATGCTACGTTGTTACTCGAGAGAGGCTGCTTATATAGCCACATACATCATGAATAAATTTTGTACATCAACTATACATAATTTAAGCACTTGGGAAACATGGAGTGGAAGAAAACCTTATATTTCACATCTTAGAATCGTTGGTTGTGTATAGATGCCAAATCTAAAAGGTGCATCTTTTTTGGGATATTCAATGGAACAAAAGGGGTTTAAATGTTATAAACCCATCACCAAGGAGATAAAAGTAAGTAGGGATGTTGTCTTTGATGAGTTGAAGCCTTGGTATGCATGCACAAGTCCATTGCAGGTTGAAGAAATAATTGAGACATACAAGAAAAAATAATGATAGAGTTCAAGAAATGATGGACTTAAGTGGTCCAAGCAACTCATCCAGTACAAGGACACCCTCATCATGGAGTGGAAGGTTTAGGGAAAGAAAGACTAGATCTAAAGGAGGAAAATTCAAAGGCAAAGAGAAGATTGGAATTGAAGAAGGAAACTATGTGGATGAGAGCATGTTGGAAGGTGAAGAGATAGAAGAAATTCAAACCACGGGAGTGCAAAACAAAGAAAGAAAACGGAAACCACACCTAAAGGAAGTGAAAGAACATGATCAAGAGTAAGATATCTAGTTCAAAAGTCAAATTATGATAATTTCATTGCAAAGAATTATGCATACATGACTCAAGTACTCAAGGACAAAGAATCGACAAGCTATGAAGAAGCTAAGAATTTCAAGGAATGGTAGTGGGAAATGCAGGAAGGGCTGAAGCCACTAATTGAAAACCAGACTTCGAGCTTGACCAGCTTAGGAAGGCATCATCCTCTTTCCTTCAAATTCTGGTATAATCATGTATGCGTGCACCTCATAAGTAACATACCTCTCTGAAATATCAAGCTTCTCTATAATAGAACTCTGGAACTTTCTCCCGAACAGGAACACCTTTCTCCCGAACAGGAACACCTAACAGGAACTTTCTCCATACATTCTCCTTCTTTCTTCTTCTTTCAAAGCTGGAACATAAAGAGAAACTAACAAAGGAAATATAGGAATACCTGTAGGTATGACTCTGCATTCTTTCACATATGGCTGACAATAAGTCTTCATGTTTCATCACCCCCTGGATGATTTAACACTAGTATCCAGAATTCTTCAAAGTATATCAGACTTTATGAAATATGGAACGTCTTCCTTCTTTCAATAAATCTGATCTTTAGTGACTTAGCATTGCTTCCATATCATCAATACCTGTGTCTTGAAATAAAATATATGAACCCTTTTTATTAGCATTGTACACATGCCAATAGATTTCATTGCCATTCCTCAGCTTTCCAAGTTATAGAATAAGGTTAGTTGATCCTAACTTAACAAAAACCTTGCTGAAAGCACTTTAGGATTCATTTCTTTTTGAATCATAACAAGTATCTTCTTCTATTTCTCTATAATACTAATATGATAGAATCTGAATCTTTGACTTACTTCTTCCAATGCTAAGAATTTTACAAACAAAGGATAGACATCTAACTCAAAAATACTCAAGAACTTCAAGATCATTCAAGAGCATACAAGATCTTACAATATCTATTCAAGATCTATTCAACAAAATACCTGTGTAGAATCTACTCTTATCAAACCTTCATGATTGAATGTTTGATTTGCTACTTGAATGTCTCTAAGTGTCCATGCTTCTTACATAAAGTTGTAAAATGTTTCTTCAACTAAATCCTTCCCAAGGATCTGCAATTCCTACTGGAACAAAAGTGGCCAAACTCTCACCTTGAGAACTCCAAAATTTGCAAGTTGATACTTCATATCTTCATATTCTTCCCGGGTGAAATGTGATAGTATCTGCTTGACTTTCTTTTGGCTAACTCCACTTCTCAATCAAGTGATAGTATCTGATGGAACACCTTTTTGAATACAAGCATGTATCCAAAAGTCAAGACGAACATAGAAAGTAGATTCTCCAACTAACTGGTACATCACAAAATCTAAATTTTTCTTAACTTTCTTGAAAATACTGAATTTTTTGAATTTTTTGAAAATACTAAAATTTTGAATTTTTTCTAAAAAATATTGAAATTCTAAAAATATTGAATTTTCTGAATTTTTATCCTAAAAAACTCTAAATTTTATGAGTATACTGAATATGAGGTAACTTTTCCAAACTCAAAAAACCTCACTCCAAGTCTCCAACATCTGCGATAAATACTCTATTACCTCAAGAGTTAGATAAAGAAGAAATATACTTCTCTGTAACTTCTCATATACCAAGTAGCTCTGAATTGACACCCCAAGAATTCTTGGAGGGAACATATAAGCTTCTTGCTCAAAATCTTCAACTTATAACTCATACACATATGAGTTAAAACATATAAGTTGTCTTAGATATTTGTTGCTTTTCTTTCTCTCAAATGTCTTTGTCGAAACCTACTAACACATGACCAAGTATAATGCAAAACAAGAAATTGCTTCTTCGTTAAACTATCTTTTTCACACAAGATGTTCTCGTAGACTTGTCTTTGGATGTAGAGGATAAAAGTAGGAAAAGTATATTGAAAATATAAGAGAAAAGGAAGTCTTACTTTCCCTTTGGAATTGTTGGACTTTCTTCTTCTGCATCTTTCTTCCACCTGATGATGTCAACATCTTCAAACTTCTCTTCCATACCTTTTGTTCTCTTCATCTTGAAGTAGCAAGCACTCTTAACTTCTTCAAATGAATTTTTCTCTTCCTCTAGTGCTAAGAGTAAGAGACAAGACAAACATGATATATAAATGGAAGTGAATATAGAATATAAAACATGCTTCTACCATCTCAACTCCATCTCCTCATATGTTGAATAGTGAATTATCTCTCTAGGTACAAACTTTGATCAACAAAACTTTCAACCCTGTGTTGGTTGAAAACAAAACTGATCTGATCTCCAAATTTGTCTTCTTAGATGAGCTTTCTTGCCATGAAAGAGATCTATCAAAACTGTCAAGAACAACCTCTAGATACCTGTTTTGATGTAAATAATGCTTTAACTTTCAAAGTAATGAAAGTGTTTAAAAGCACTTCTTGTATCCTTCGAATCTCTTCATAACTGCTCTTCTAAGATATGACCTGCAAATGACAATCTGATAGTAGAAACTAATGCCTGTGATTTGATGTTGATCTGGTTCCTTCGTCTTCTCCAAACCATCGTTTCTCCATGAATTTGAAGTAGCCTTTTCTTCATCAAGTCTTGGTCTTCATCCAATACTTCTGTAAAGTAACTTTACTCTTCCAAAAGTATTTAGTTGCTAACAAATCATCAACTTCATACTCCACACTGATAAATAAACATGTAACTAAATTGTCTAGTTCTCAAATCACTACTCATCTAGATTAAGTGTGTATGTCATATGTCAAATTTTAGAAGATGCTCTGAAACCATATGTTGTAAACCTGGGAGCTCTGATACCAAATGTTGAAAATTAGGTAGGCCCATAACTAATTCCACAGGTCCCATAGGCCCAGGATCTACAACACAGATTCTAGCATCTTCCAAAATTGACAAACATGAACATACCACACTTAATCATACAATGATGAGACAAAGATAGAGAGAGGTTAGACAACATGTTCAAAGTGTTATGTAAGCCACTACTTACTCACACCATCATATATACAAATGTCAATTTACAATGTGGGATTCAAAACCTCAACCACTCTATGTGAACAAAAATAGATGGAAGAGTGTATGTACAGAATTTACAAGAATATTTAGATGTAGGGACAAAAATCTGAATATGTATGAGATGTATGACCTGATAGGTTGTAGAAGAGTGTAAATGAGTGACAGAAAGAGGAAGGATCGGTTTAAAACTAAACTTCAGCAAACCCTAATATGATTTTAGGCTATGGAAGACCCTAAATCAAATGTGTGTGTGAAATATCATATACTTACAGACTTAGCATAGAATGCTAACATGTTGCTGACAGAAATCTTCATACTCATATGGAAACACCTTCTCTAACACCTCATCTGAGTGCATGTAGCATGCATGTACTGATTCTCCTTTTGTATGCCGAATAGGACTCCCCCAGATATGGATTCCACTGCCTCCATAAGCTCCAAGTAGTACCTATGTGCATAAAGAGAATATGTACCTGAATAATTAACATAAGATGCGATCTTATGTTAAGCTCCATCCAATGTCTTTTAAGTACTCCATAATCTTCATGTAGAAGACAATCTTCAAATACATCATGTAGATGGATGATCCAAACCACCAAGCTGTTGATAGGTAAGTCTTCTCCATAAGCAAGAGTGTGAGCACACTCTTCTCCAAGAAGAACTTCATGACTACTCCTCAACATGGCTTCATAGCTGCTCCTAAAGTGCACCATGGCTGCCCCATGTGTGCTAGAGCACATCCATCGCCAAAAGTCAGCCCCAACAATGGTATTGGACAATCTCACAAGCGACCACGGACTCTCTTATATAGCCTCTCAAACTCCATGCAAAAATCTGCTTTAAAAATAAAGCTAATCGCTGTAAAAAGCTATCATCGCAAATTTTAATAGCTTTTGCTTTATTTTAATTAGCTTTTGGCTATTGCTTAAAAAACTCTTTTGACCTGCTTTTTCACATCTTTGACCACTGATGAATGAATTGAATACATTTTTATGACCTACAAGCTGAGAGCTATCAAATGAGGTAAAAACCCTAAATCAGCAAAAAATTAGGGTTAGGGTTTTCTCCCAAATCTGATCTCTGATGACTGCATGTCATATACCGTTAGCAAGCTCTCTTCAAACTCTACAAGATAGACTCATAAAAATTTTACCCAAATTTTGTGCCAAAAATGACTAAGTACCAAAATTAGGGTTTCTACCCTAATAGGATTTTGCACTAATGTGACATTGATTTCTAATAGATAATTAATAAGTGGGTTTACAAAATTAAAAGAAACTCAAATGGTTCCCTTGCTAGGTATAAAGCAAGGTTCATGGCAAAAGGCATCTCCCAAAGCTATGGGATGGATTATGATGAAACTTTCAGTCCCATAGCCAAGACGCTAACAGTTAGGACTTTGATTGCATTAGATACATCAAAGAAATGGAGCGTATATCAGTTGGATGTGAAGAATTCCTTCCTCAATGGAGAGCTTGAAGAATTAGTCCACATGAGCCAAGCTCAAGGATTTGCTAATACTAAGAACCCAAATCATTTTTTCAAGCTACGAAGAGCATGATATGGACTAAACCAAGCCCTAAATGCCTAGAATTGGAGGTTATTGGATTATTTATGAAGTTGTGGATACAAAGAATGTCTTGCAGATCCATCACTTTACATGAACCAGCAAGGAGACATGACAGTATAGATATGCATCAGTGTGGATGATTTGATCATCACAGGAAGTAATGTTGTAGATATTGAAGATATCAAATCAAAGATAAGAAAGGAGTTCAAGTTATCTGATCTTGGAAGACTAAAGTACTTCTAGGGAATAGAGGTAATCTATGCACACAAGGGCATCTTCTTGATTCAAGGAAAATACTTGTTGGATGTGTTATACAGGTTTGGTATGAGTGCCACTTTCTTAGCCCATGGAGCCCAATAAAAAGGTGATTGCAGGTCAAGGAGACTCTATAGAAGATATTAGACTATATAGAAGTAGAATTGGTCCATTACATTATGCTACATATACTAGATCTGATCTTGCATATGTAGTAGTTGTATTCTCTCAATTTTGCATGCACCCACTCATGATCTAGGTTGCATTATTCATTATTTGACAATTCGTTTATTCATGAATAAGTATGAAAATTTATGTTAAACCCTTATTATTAGACCGAATTATTTGGTGACATGTCAACTTATTCAGACACAAGCAAATGAACCCTTTTTGCATGGCAATTTGGTGCATTTTCAATCGAAAACGCTTTAGATCGAAAGTGCTTTCGATTGGAACACTACTAGAAATAGGGGGCATAGCGACAACCCCCAATGAAAAAAAAGCGGGTCTTGTCGCTCATAAGCGATGAAACTTTTTTTATTAAGAAAAAAAAGATGACTCATTGCATAAGCGATGCATAGCGTCACTTATGCGATGCTAAAAATATGCATTGCAAAGAGTGTCGCTAGCCAGCGATGCTTTTAAGGATGTTGGCAAATTGCCTGCAACGCTAGAGTGTTGCATACACGATGTTCTGGTATTCCAGAGTATTGCATAAGCAACGCTCTGGAATGCTAAAAAAAAAAATTGATTTCTCCCGGCACATTTGTGCCAAGATTAGGATGCACGCGTGAGAGAGAGAGAAAGAGATCGACACAGTTTGAGCACACACATCCTTTGAAGCAAGGTACACACACAGATTTACACACACATGTACATATGCATACACACGCACATATACACACATAGACACACACACATACACACACATACATATTAGACACATACACACTTATACACACACACAAACACACATCCACACACATTTCCACACACACATAAACATGCATACACACATATATATATACACATACACACGTATATGCACACAGCCACACATACACACATACACACACATACACACAAATTTACACACACACACACATATACACACTAATTTACATACACACATACACATGCATACACATACACATATATACGCACATAGACACATGCATACACACATACACACACACATAGACACACACACACACACACATACACATACACATACACACACACATATACACACACACATAGACATATACACACTTACACACACACATCCACACACATTTACACACACATACACATGCATACAGACACATATATATAGATAGACATGTATATACACACATAGATACACATACACACATAGACACATACACATATAGAAACATACACACACATATATGCATACACACAGACATAGAGAGAGACATACACACACATACACATACATGCATACATACGCATACATAATGCATATGCATATGCATACATAATGCATATGCATATGCATACATAATGCATATGCATATGCATACATACATACTTACATGCATACACACACATACACACACATGCATACATATGCATACGTAATGCACATGCATTGCGTACATGCATGCTTACATGCATACACACACATACACATGCATACACACATACACATACACACATAGACACACACACATACACACACATATATGCATACACACACATAGAGAGACATACACACACATACACATACATGCATACATATGCATACATAATGCATATGCATATGCATACATACATACTTACATGCATACACACACATATGCATACATATGCATACATATGCATACATAATCCACATACATATGTATAGATACATGCATACACATATGAAGTATTTTGATGGCAATGCACCACAGTGCACTCTCCTTCTCGCAACCTCCATGATGATATCCTCGGAGTAGAAAAGCGATCTCCTAAGGCCACACACGGTACTCCACACAGAGACTGCAGAGATACGCAGAAAACACAGTACACAGGGAGCATGAAGGCAGACTTCTTAGGTCTTACAAATGTGGTCAAACTTACAGTCTGTGACTGACCAGACCACTATATGTTTTATTAAAGAATATATACAAAGAAGTGTCCAGTGGCCATTTGGCCTTTCACATGGACACTAACAGTAACAATCTCCCACTAAAGGCCAATATGTCCAAAGTAACTATGGGAGAAAAATAAAGAAATGATAAAGAATACCTAAGTGTAAGTATACAAACTATACCTCCCACCTGATGGGCATGTTACACAGTATACAAGTGACTGTGTAAGATCATGAATCAAGTAACCCCCATCAAGTGACAACAATGCCGAAAGCTATCCTGTGGTAGAGCTTTAGTCAAAGCATCTACAGCATTATCTCGAGTGTAAACCTTCTCAAGAATAATGTGCTCGGTGGCTAAGCCATCTCGAATGAAGTGATACCTCACCTCAATGTGCTTGGTCTTTGCATGATAGACCGGATTCTTAGCCAAAGAAATGGCACTCTTACTATCATTGAGCAAATGAGGTACATGTTGAGGTAAACCCATATCACAAGCAAGACGAGAAAGCCACAATGCTTCCTTACATGCCTCACTTGCTGCAACATACTCTGCTTCTGTGGTGGAAACAGTTGTACATTCTTGAAGACAAGATCTCCAAGAGATAGCACCTCGACAAAATGAAAAATGTACCCTGATGTAGACTTACGATTGTCTACACAACCAGCATAGTCAGAATCTGTGTAACCAATAATGGATGCTTTCCCTCTACCTAAGCATAGACACTTGTCCTTAGTGCCACTCAGATATCTTAAAATCATCTTGACCGCTTCCCAATGTTTCTTGCCAAGATTAGACATATATCTGCTCACAACTCCCACTGCAAATGCAATGTTTGGTCTCGTAGCTACCATAGCATACATGAGACTACCAACAGCAGACTGATAGGGAATTTTGGTCATGAATTCCTTTCCCTCATCTGATTTGGGGCAATCATCCTTGCTCAATTTCACATATGTGGGTAAAGGTGTACTCAATGCCTTTCCACCCTGCATATTGAACATGTGTAGTACTTTGGATATGTACTCACTTTGAGACAAGTATATGCATCTTTTGCTCCTATCACGAGTAATGCACATTCCAAGAATACGTTTGGCATCCCCCAAATCCTTCATATAAAATGTTTGACTCAACTTCTATTTGAGAATTGACAAATCATAAGAGGACTTCCCAGCAATCAGCATATCATCAACATAAAGTATCAAGCATATCAAGCTGCCATCGGAGCATCTCTTTATGTAGAGACAATGATCCTCATTGCTTCGAGAATAGCCTTGAGACTTCATAAAAGCATCAAACTTTTGGTGACATTGTCTAGGGGACTTTTTAAGTCCATACAAGCTCTTCTTAAGCTTACAAACTAGAATTTCCTTGCCAGGAACTACATAACCCTCTAGTTGTTCCATATAGATCTCATCTGTAAGATCTCCATGCAAGAAAGCAATTTTCACATCCATTTGGACTAGCTCTAAGTCCTCCATTGCAATGAATCCAAGCAACATGCGCAAGGTAGTCATCTTGACCACTCGAGAGAAGATTACCTCAAAATCAACACCATGTTATTGCTTAAAACCCTTTGCAACAAGTCGTGCTTTATACTTTGGAGAAGCACTATCTGATGTGAATTTCAGCTTATATACCCATTTACATGGTAAAGCTTTCCTTCCCTTTGGCAAAGGTACCAAATCCAAAGTACCATTCTTGTGAATAGAATCCAACTCACTCTTCATGGCACGCTCCCACTTGACATGATCCTCTGTCTGCATAGCCTCTTTGTAGCAAGAGGGCTCACCGGCATCTATTAGCATAACAAAATCTAAACCTGGAACATATCTAGCAGGCGGATGTGAGACACGTGCAGAACGTCTCAATGGTTGCTGAACAGGAATATGTGCAAACTGATCTGAATGAAATTCTCTTGAACATCCCTATGTGCAGCATTTTTATGCATGCTAATCAGAAGACTAGTATCCTCAAACACCACTCTTCTCACTTCAATCTCCTTAATGGCTGTTTATGCATCTTAGACTCATTGAAAATGACATCACTAGTTCTGATCACTTACCGTGTTTCAAGATCCCATAAGCGATATCCAAATTGTCCTTCTCAACCATATCCAAGAAAAATGCATTTCTTTGACTTATAATCCAACTTTTGTCTAAGATTCTTTGGTATATGAACATATGCTTCACACCCAAAAACGCGAAGATGATCATAATATGGTGGCTTCCCTGTCCATAACTCTTGTGCCACTTTCAAACCTTTGGCAGTACTAGGTGATAGGTTAATCACATGAACTGCAGTCAATACTACTTCTGCCCAAAAACCTTGTGAGAGGTTTGAAAGATGCAACATAGAGACTACTCTATCTTGAATAGTTCTATTCATCCTCTCAGCTACACCATTCTGTACTGGGGTATAAGGAACTGTAAACTCTCTATGAATCCCTCTAGACTGAAAAACAAGGTTGAACTCATGTGAGGTATACTCACCCCCATTATCTGAACGTAAAGCCTTAAGCTTAGTTCCTTTTTTAGTCTCAACTGAAGCAAGACATTTTTTGAAAGTAGGGAATACCTCATCCTTCGATTTGATAGGATATACCCAAACTTTTCTAGTAGCATCATCTATGAAAGTGACAAAGTAAAGAGAACCACCTAAGGACCTAGTCGGCATAGGACCACACACATTTGTATGAATGAGATCTAAAGGCAGAATTGAAGAGACAATTTGCGTTCTATGCACATTTCTAGTTTGCTTTCCATATTGACAATGCTCACAAAATGAAAAATCGGAGAAAGATAACACAGGTAAGTAGCCAGAACGAGAAAGATTTTCCATTCCACTACGAGATATATGGCCCAAACAACCATGCCAAATACAAGCCATAGGTTGTTCAGTAATAGCTAACAAGTGTTCTTTCTATTATATAAATAAAGGATAAAGTGAGCCAACTTTGGTTCCCTTTGCAATAACCATATTGCCCTTTGATATGCGAAAGGACTGAGCATAGAAGACCACCTTGTAACCAAGGTCATCAAGTGAACCAACTGACATCAAACTGCGTGATAACTGAGGTACATGGTGTACATTATGCATAGTAAATTTTGAACCATCAATGAGCTGCACAACCACATCTCCAATCCCCACAACATCACACTGGTAAGAATCACCAAGTCTCACGGTACCAAGAGACTTTGCTGCATAATTAGAGACCATTCTCTATGTGGTGTCACATGGAAAGAAGCACCAGAATCTAGCAGCCAGGTGTGGGAAGGAGAATCAGCTATAAGAGCCTCATTTGGCACAGTACTATCGTGTCAACACATCGACATCATTAGAAATAGCATCAATCTTCACGATCGAAATAGATGGTGCAGGTAACTGTTTAACATGCCCATCAACATTCTATCCTTTACCTTTAGCATTCTTTAATTCATAACAGTCTTTCGTCATGTGTCCTTTCTTATGACAATAATGGCATTCGATATCCCTCTTCCTTGATTTACTTCTACTCTTATTCCATTGACCATTCTTTTCCTTGTTCTTGCTCCTGCCACATTGTTGATTCTTTCCTTGGTAAGAATCACGAACATTATATGCATCTCCACTCTGAGTGTCAACCATAGATTTTCTACGAATCTCCTCACTCAAGAGTGCTCCACATATGTCATCATAGACGAATTTACCACCACGTGCACTATTGCTAATAGCTGTGCAAAATGTATCCCATGATGAAGGCAAGGTGCATAACAGCAATACTACTTTCATTTCATTATCCATATCCATTTTCTGAGCCTGTAACTGAGAGAATATAGCATCAAACTCATTTAGATGAGCAGCAACACTATCTGTGTCCTTCATATGAAGGTCATATAATTTTCTCATCGGATAGACTTTATTTGATGTCGTCTCTTTTTCATATGTATTGCATAACTTCTTCCAAAGCTCCTCTACACTTTCACAGTCTAATACTGTAAAGTAAACATTACCTACCAGGTGCAAGCAAATGGTAGACCTAGCCATTTCATCTAACTGATCCCAATCATCATCCATGTCAGCAGGCTTCTTTGGAATTCCATTTACTGGCTTCCATTGCCTCCTTTGAATCAGCACATCTTTAATCTAATTCTTCCATAGAGCAAAGTTTGTGCCATCAAATTTTTGGATCTCAAAATGGTCTTTGCCCTCCAAGTTATAGATCCTCCTTGGAACACTAGCACTAGATCCTGATCCACTAGATGTGCCTGAGACCTCTGATGCCATGATGGTAGAGAACTGAATGGAATGATAATGGAGCTAGAAGAGTCCGAACACCAACGAATAAGTGTATCAAGGAGTAAATCGACCACTACATAGTTGACAAAACCAAAAATCTAGAAAAATTTTGCCAGAGTATACTCTACAAAATGAGCGTATGACCAATGTCAAAATATCATAAAACTACAAGTACTAACATGTTTACCTGCATAGTGAATCACTGATGCCATTGCATATAATCACTTACCCAAAAGAAGCCAACTAGGCTTATCGAGCACCTATGAATAGCTATCATACATCTCCTATGGCGAGGCTTGGTAAGTCTTCCACCTGCATCACCAAAGAGAAGCCGACATCTGGGTGTCTCCTAGTTAAGAAAATCTCACCACGACCCTCTTTATCAAACGTAAGACGCTTTATGCAAAGAATGTAACTGCTATATCAATGACCACATGGACGTACATAAGTGGTATCCACAGAAGTGTACATAATGTGTATGTGATCAATATATGCAGTGAAATGACACTAAAAGGCTAAATGCACAGCCCAAAAACTAACTAATAACACCTGCAAGTGTCTGTCAACTCTGATGTTTTTGGCTCAAAAAACCTGCATAAATTTGCAGCGACTGCTCCCACCAAAACTGAAATCTTTCAAGAAACCTTTAGTTTTGCGAGTGTGGCTGAAAACACAACCCCAAAGATTGATATTTAATGGCAAAGAAGTACAAAGAACACTCTTCTTGATGTTCTTGGACCTGTGTGAAGAGAAGTATGTGCGGAAGTACTCCTAAACTGCTCCAAAAGACAACCCAAAAATGCTTCAGAAATAGGCTTTAAAAGCAACGAATGAAGCTTTGAGGGACCAAAACATATTCAAGGTAATGTCAACCTTAGTCTTTCCCCTTCTTTAGACACCACAAGAGTGTAGCTTAGTGGCAAGAGATTGCCACGGTTAAGCGAGCTCCGGGGGGAACAGTACTAGGATGGGTGACCTCCCGGGAAGTATTGGGAACCTCTATATTCCTTGATCGTTGAGGTCCTCCCTCGCGCATAGCAAGCAGCACCAACGATGACTCGAATGACAAGGTATGACAAGGTATGCCAAGGTCTATGCCTTGGTCACCGCCTTAGTCGCCACCTTGGAAAAAGCCGAGGGGTGCTCGCTTCGCTCGCACAAAAGGAACAAAGCTTTTGCATCGAACTCCTCTAATACCAATGAAGTATTTTGATGGCAATGCACCACAGTGTGCTCTCCTTCTCGCAACCTCCAAGATGATATCCTCGGAGAAGAAAACCGAGCTCCTAAGTCCGCACATGATACTCCGCACAGAGACTGCAGAGATACGCAGAAAACACAGTACACAGGGAGCACGAAGGCTGACTCCTTAGGTCTTACAAATGCGGTCGAACTTACAGTCTGTGACTGACCAGGCCACTATATGTTTTATTAAAGAACATATACAAAGAAGTGTCCAGTGGCCATTTGGCCTTTCACATGGACACTCACATAGACACATACACACACATAGAAACATACACACACATAGACACATACACACACATAGACACATACACACACATACACACATATACACACATATTTACACACACATCACATGCATACACACACATACACACATAGACACACACACATACACACATAGACACACACACATACACACATAATGCATATGCATACATACATACTTACATTCATACACACACATATGCATACATAATGCACATGCATATGCATATGCATACACATACACACATAGACACATACACACACATAGACACATACACATACATAAACACATACACACTCAGACAAATACAGACACACACATCCAGACACATTTACACACACACATACACATGCATACAAACACATATATATAGATACACATGTATATACACACATAGACACACACATAGACACACACACACATACACACATAGACACACACACATAGACACATACACACACATTATGCATACACACGTAGAGAGACATACACACGCATACACACACACACACGTAGAGAGACATACACACACATATTCATACACATACATGCATACATAATGCATATGCATATGCATATATGCATACTTACATGCATCCACACACATACACACACACATGCATGCATATGCATATATAATGCACATGCATATGCATATTTACATGCATACACACACATACATAGACACACACACACACGTAGAGAGAGAGACACACACACATACACACATATATATGCATACACACACGTAAAGAGACATACACACACATACACATACATGCATACATATACATATATATGCATACAGAATGCATATGCATATGCATACATACATACTTACATGCATACTCAGACATACACACACACATGCATACATATGCATACATAATGCACATGCATATGCATAGATACATGCTTACATGCATACACATACACACATAGACACATATACACACATAGACACATACACACACATAGACACATACACACACATACACACACATACACACTCATAGACACATACACACTTACACACACACACACATCCAGACACATTTACACACACACATACACATGCATACAGACACATATATATAGATACACACATAGACACACACATACACACATAGACACACACACACATACACACAAATACACACACACATAGACACATGCACACACATATATGCATACACACACACGTAGAGAGACACACACATACACATACATGCATACATATGCATACACACACACATAGAGAGACATACACACACCTACACATACATGTATACATAATGCATATGTGTATGCATACATACATACTTACATGCATACACACATACACACAGACATGCATACATAATGCACATGCATATGCATACATACATGCTTACATGCATACACACACATACATATACACACATAGACACACACACACATAGAGAGAGACACACACATATATATGCATACACACACATAAAGAGACATACACACACATAAACATACATGCATACATACATACTTACATGCATACACACACATACACACATGCATGCATACATATGCATACATAATGCACATGCATATGCATAGATATATGCTTACATGCATACACATACAGACATAGACACATACACACACATAGACACATACACACATACACACACATATACACATAGATTTACACACACACATAGACACACACACACAGACACAAACACACTTACACATGCATACACACAGACATACACACATAGACACACACACACACTTACACACATAGATACACACACACATAGACACATACAAACTTACACACACACACAGAGATACACACACACATATGTACAGATACACATGTATATACACATGTAGACACACACACATGACATACACACACATGGACACATACACACACATATATGCATAGACACACACATAGAGACATACACACACATGTATGCATACACACATAGAGACGCATGCACACACATACACATACATGCATACATATGCATACATAATGCATATGCATATGCATACATAATGCATATGCATATGCGTACATACATACTTACATGCATACACACACATACACACACATGCGTACATTTGCATACATAATGCACATGCATATGCATATATACATGCTTACATGTATACGCACACTCGCATATACACCTACATACACATATACACACATACGTATGTACACATATATATATTAATTTCTAACCCATTTTGTTTTATATGTACAGGTATTATGGATCCTAGTAGAAAGAGAAAGGCAAAACTCACTCTCATAAAAAGTCGTATGAGAGCAAGAGTTCTGTCTGATACTCTATGGATCATCATGCATGAGTACTCAGAGATGCCTGATGATGAGTTGGATTTTACGATCCAGATGCTTACCCAATGATCAGAGGAGGGCTCTTCTTTGGCTCCACATGCAAGAAGACAACTATCTGCTCATAGGTATGTTTTTTTTTCACAAATTTTTTTTAATGATATTATGGCACATGTTTTTATTTATTTTTATCTATCTATTTTCAGGACACCTATACCACCTCCAGATAGCAGAGCACAGGTGCCTATGAGGACATGCATAGGCATCTTAGGGCTAGAGTGCGATATAGAGCCAGAGGGAATATTGTGTACATAGGGAATGGATTGGAGTTTAAGAGAAGAATGTGAGCAGTATTCGACTCTTACCTGCACCTTATCCACTTCCAGTGGAAGTAAGTATAAATTTTACATTTAAATTGAAATAACTATCTTATTTTTTATTTACATGATTTCTTTTATTTTTGTAGTGAGCATGATGAGATGGATAAAAAAATACGTGCTTAGTTCACTTGAGACAGAGTTTGGGACAGGATGGTTGCATAAGTGGTCTCTAAAAGAGATGCCAACACTTATGGCTCATCTTCGCGATAATGCATGGTACACATTGCTTTTATGTATATATATATGTGGATATGAGTATGTGTGTTTATGTATGTATGTAAGTATGTATGTATGTATATGAGAGAGAGAGAGAGAAAAGGGTGAGACTAGAGGTACAAATACACGCATACACACACATATACATCATACATGCACATTTTTACACACATATACACATGCATACACACGCACACAACACATGTATACGCACATATAGATACACATACATATACACACATGCATATATATATATATATATATATATATATATATATATATATATATATATATATATATATATATATATATATATATGTGTGTGTGTGTGTGTGTGTGTGTGTGCATACACACACACATATATATATATATATATATATATATATATATATATATATATATATATATATATATATATATATATATATATATATATATATATATATATATATATGTATGACTATGTATGTATGTATGTATGTATGTATGTATGTATGTATATGTATATATATATATATCCTAATTCGAAAACCCTATTATAAATATTCTAATTCAAACATCCTATTTCAAAAATCCTAACTTGGAAACACTAATTTTGATATTAGGGTTTTACAAACCCTAGTTTAGAAACTCTAATTCAACCTTTTAGCCATATGATTGAAGTATATGTACACATTGCATCTATTCCTCCGACGTCCTACTAGAAAGATGTCGCTCCTCCCAACCTTATGCCTCTATATATAACTACTCGAATCAACGAGGATCATAATATATATAAAGATATATACATATCATGTAGATACACATACATAAATATAAAATGGAGTAGATACATTATGCATCACACGTACATGCCTATATGCACACATAAATATATATACATGCATACATATTTATATGTACACATTTACACATAGACACATATACATATATACATGTACACATCACATATACACGCCTACATACACACATGTATACTTATACATGCATACACAATTATAAACACTTGCATATATTACACAAATACATATGCATATATACAAATGTGCATACTAACACATGTATACATTATCACACACATACATATACATGAAACACACATATATATGCATACTAACATATGTATACATATAATACACATGAATACACACACATGCATACATACATGAGAAAAATTTCTCCTCAAAGATAAAGCTATATATAAAATAATTAGGCATACCCCCGAGCTTCATGTTCTAACTTAAAAGAACATGATTTCATCTCTCTAGTAGGATTCATCGATATTCTAGTTGAATAAAGAAGAATCTATTATCTTATATCCATTCAGAAGCTTCAAATTGTTGATCAATAACTAGAGTGGAATTTACTATCTAATCTGCTCATATGTTTTCATTATTTCCATCATTTTGGTAAGACATCAATATAGTCACATCTTCATTATCCTTATTGATTTCATTTATTTCTTCTATTGTTAAATCTGTGTTCTCATGGGTCACATCATCTATTGATGGATATTGACAACTACGCATCTTGATACATATCTACTCATGTGTGGTGATTCATGACTATTTTCACGCTCCTCAAATGTGCAATTAGTCCTTGAACTATTATGTAACCCTCAACTACTATTTACTAAACCTGCTATATTTCCATGCATGTAAGGTCTTCCATCAATATATAATCTTTCATTTTCTGAATGTGAAATCCTTCTACTAGTAAGGGATGCTGCATTCAAGCATATTCCATAAGTACTCATGATTTGAACATAACATGCAAGTCGATGCCAACCTCCCCATCCATATATAGCACCGCAGAGTTCGGAGGCACATACAAATCCTCTACAATAAAGAGACCACGACCAGCATTAGTAATAGTGGATGGAGCAATCATGTAACAATTACTCCAAAAGTTGAAAACCTCTCCATCTAAAGGAAGTGATCCTCTATTCCATCCTCCATATCTTCTTCTATCATGTGTTTGTACTAGAAAACGATCACAAGTTGGCAATGGATAATCTCGAGCTGTTTCAGTCTCTAAACCAGGACGTAGACAATTTCTAGAAACCTCTACTTGTAATTGATGAACAAAAATTCCATGATGTGTACGAGGTATACTAACATTATGAGAATTATTATCATCATCATGATCATCGATCAAGTATTCCTGTATATCAAAAGTAGTTTGATTTTGTATATGGTTTTTAAATAAAATAATGACATTAATTTATAGAAAAAATACATACCCAAGCATTATCATGTTGACCAGGTGGTGGTTGTTTACACCCAAACCCCAAGGGAAAAGATACTCGTACGCTCTATTACTTTACATAAGTCGCTCGAGCTCTGTCCTATTGGCATTCCTCTTAGCCCACAATCGTACTCAAATATAGTGGTATAGGAGAAAGGAACGGGGATCCAGATACCTATGCACACCGATACCTGCTCCTAGACTTGACTTTCACCCTTCTCTCTTGTATGCTCATACACGTACTCATTCAATCACATGCACACTCTTGCTCATCCACTTTCTCTCTTCTTCTCACTCCTTGCATATGAGTGTTCAATCATCATAACGTACTCGTGAAAAACCAATGTAAATCTTTCTGACATAAGTCACGTGAACAAGTAATAGTTTCACTCATTTTAGACTGTCATAGGGAATTCTAATGAATCTGAACCTGTTACAAGGTCCTGATTGTCATATGCCCCTTCTGCTTTTCTTACTCTCTCCCCCTCTTTGCGCCTCATTCGTGCTCATAAGCTGAACTCCCTATTTTCCCCTACAAGATCGTATACGCTAAAGACAATGTTCACAATTTGTATAGGGTGCAAGCATACATGTCTGTACACATTAAAATCAGATCATAAGTGCGCTTTCACGTGACTTTGAGTTGCAGAGAAAAGAAAATGATCAAGATTCCTCTTATATGCATTCAATCATCGGATGATGTAGAGTCCATGGAAGGAAACACTAGAGTTCAAATAACTTCAAGAAAAGAGCTCATTCTGTTTGCCTTTTCCCGGTTCTATTGAGTTTAAACAACTGTTCAAATATCACGCAGACTTCAACACTGGCAAGTAATATTTACAGTTCAAACATCAGAAGGGGTTTAGCTCAAAAGAATAAAAACATCTTCCCTTGCATTGTATAACATTGAAATTTATTTCTCTGATAAATTCCTAAAGAGGTGTGCAAACGTCTTTACCCTAAAACATATATCTACTTCGTATGGAGAATGTTCATTCAAAGGACATTCAAGCTCGTAGAACAAAAAACTGTTGAGCACCTTTAGGCATCATTAACATGCTTATGTCATAGAAGCTAGCAATCACTACCGTGTAAGTTCAGTTAATGTGCCGATAAAAAGGGCGGACGTAATGAAACACAACAAGACAGGATTGTTCTCCTCTTATAATTTTGTAGACAGAGAAGTCTACCTGTGCGTTTGAAATCTTGTCTGAGGGAGATTATGTGCGAGTTACATAACCAAAGTATTCACATCGAGCATCCATGACATCCATCCGTCCCTCGCCAATCCTGAGACCTGTATCTGCATCCCTTTTTTTTTTTTAATTGCCTTACTCTGGTTGTACTGCAACTCTGAGCGCTCCCATCAATCATGTCCTATATGTCATTTGGAAGCTCTGTACAGAAGAGAATATTCTTCATCCGTGGATAGAGCAGGTCTTTTATCCTCAAGAGTTGCCATATAGTCTTCGTGCGAGCATGATTAGAGTGATAAGTAGACGATGTACAATCAAGGAGATGATAGGCTGCCTCGACTGGTGGTATACGAAGCGATCTATAATGGCATATGTTACGACAAAGCAGGACAGATTACCCCAGACGACTTCCAAGCATGACCCTTCTCCTTTGCTAAGAGACCTCCAAGAATGCCTTCACTGTCTCGAAAAAAGAAACTCCATAGATCCCGTAGAAGTCCACTGCGTGACAGCAGCCCTCCCTCTTGTGTCTGCACCCAAAACGCAGAGAAACCCCTCCCCTTTTTGTGGCAGAAAAGATAGTCGCTATTTCCTTCGAGCCCACAAATCAGAATGTTCCTCCATGGAGCAGGATAAATTTGCAGATTGTAACAATTGATAATACTTTAAAATCAGTCCTCTAATATATTGCAGACTGGTCAAATACTCTGATGGGAGTGAGAGCATGTACAGGAGTGGTAGACGCCAAAGAGCAAAAACTGTTGATAGAATTATGACGGCATCATTTCACATCCTGGAGGGAACCAATTACACAAGCAAATAACATTCCCTTCCAGGCGATCGTCACCTTCTCCTCTCTCTCTCTCTCCCCCTCAGGAGTGGGGAATAATTTCATATGTAAATTTTATTTATATTCACACATTGGCCTACGTTGACATTGGATGCGATTCGTGGCCCTGACCACCCGGCCAGGTTGATCCCACCCATCTACCAATGCAACGCAGCGCACAACACACAAACACATAACGAGAGACAAGTAACATATATCAGCTAGCCCATAACGAAGCTGGATGCGGCTCGTGGTCGTGACTACCCAGCCACGATGGCTCCACCTACCTACCAACCCGTTATGGCGCGTAGCTAAGACACCAACATATACATCCCAAGCCTATGGCGAAACTAGCTGCAGCTCGTGGTCCTAACCACCCGGCTAGGATAAATCCACCCACCTACTAGCCCACCATAGTGCTTTGGTACAATCACAACACAAAGTTTTTTTTTTTTTTTTTTTTTTTAATACCCCAGTCCTGAGAATTAGGGAGAGGAAGAAAGGGATGTTCCCCACTTTTCCCACACATGCATGCAAACATACACACTCTAGCCTTTGACAGATCAACCATCTCTTTACTCCACTCTCTCAATTACAGACACTACATATGTATCATAGATTTGACCTTTCACTAGGTAAATACATTAGGCTATGCCCTGGTCCCTTATATACCTATCCTTAGATGATCTAGAATGTGGGTCTCCTCCTGGATGTCTCATATAACCTCACCTCATACTCGCATCCCGACAACTTCCCTAGGGCGATTCCGGCTCAACTTCAGGAGCTCCGTCATCGCTTCCTATCGTCAAAATATCTGCCCAAGTCCAATAAATATCATTTAGCTCGTTAGGCAATTCCATCGTGCTGTCGTAGTAGAAGTACCGATCCTTGGCATATCCAGCCCAACTAAGTAGATACGCCTCGAATTTGGGAAAAGGAAAATCAATGTCCATACCTTGATTCCAAAAGCGTACAAGCCAGTGTGCCTCCTCCACGTCATAGTTTGTCTGCAAGCTCTCAACCGATATCTCCATGCTTTCTAACGCTTGATCTGAAAAATACACGACAAGGTCGAACAGAGCGCTCTGGTATACTTGATCAGCCATCGCTCGCCTAGTCCTCAGTGATCCTGCATAGTAACACACTTGGTTTACCAGTTTCTGCAATTCCTACAAACAGAAGGTAAATTGAATGAAAAAGTAGAGAAAGGCCTTCTCGCTTCGTTCTCGTATCCAACCACAGATCTCTCGTAAGAGCACCCAAATCACACAAAAAAGTGTCATTATCCAACGGTTCACTCGAAGTCCTTTCCATGCACATTCACCTATCGATCCTTGTACGTTATGCTCGCTATCCTGACATCTAATCCAATCAAACTTCCTTCGAATAACTCTGGCATGCTCAGCATGAGCCAATCCTAACTTCTTTAGGCCGTCGTCATTCCTACACGTTTTCTTTGCATGAAGCACTTTACTCACTGTACTCTTTTTTGGTGCATTCCCTAATGCATGTTCTTTCTCCAATCCTTCATGTCTGAAAATCCTCTCTTCACCACCATCTTGGGTCTCCTTATCTCTTCTCTCCAAGAGGTTCTCCTTTCGATCAACTAATTCCTTACTAGAACTATCATGACCCACACACCACTTTTCTCTCCCATATCTACTTTTGCCCTCGTGTTCTCCCTTGCATGTACCCTTGCTCATGGCGTCATGTACTCTCCTTGTGCTAGAGGATAGCTTACTGTCTTGGTTCCTTGTCGACTTTTGATGATATCCTCGATCACTAGTTCCAAAAGAGCATTTTCTATTTTTCGAAGAGTTTTCCCTCCTTGCATGAGGATCCACCACCTGGCTCATTTTCTTCTCCTTCTCCACCGGGTTGATGTGCATTGTATAGCACTCAGCCTCGCCTGTACTTGCCAACCATCCTAGCAGTTCCTGATCGGAATCATCTTTATAGAGCAATGGTGATATTCTCCCATCTTCGTGTCTTGCTTCTTGGAGAGCTGCAAGTTGAACCCGTCTTGAAGCAGATTCTTGTAGGTATCCGTGTTCAAAGAAAACCTAGCTCGTGCCATATCTTGCCTTACTTTCTCCTTCGCTTTCTTTTCCATCTCATCGACTATTATTGTCTTCTTCTTGTCGATCGAGTTTGGGGATACTTGTATTTGAATCCGATTAGACTTTGGTCCTATTGAAATGAAACATGTGCGCCAGTCATGCACACAATTGTCTTGCATAAGCCATGGTCGTCCGAGTAAGATCGAGAAAGTGGCCTCTGAGGTCCTTGGTCTTACTATCAGATAATCAACCTTAAATTCTAGACCGCCCACAACTGTGCTTACATTCTTCAAAAGACCCGCAGGCTTCACTTGCGTTTGATCTGCCATCCTCAAGGACATTGGAGTTTCTTCCATGTGGTTGAGGCCCAAATCTTTCATCATGCACTCAATCATTAAGTTGATTGCGGCTCCACTATCTAACTGAGCACCGGGGACTGCATACCCTTTAATCTTGACTGTCACAGCTGGAGCATTCGAATCAATTTGCATTGTAATACTTTGAATCATTCCTTGGACATCTCTATCCTGCCTATTTCTATCTCGAGCTTTCCTTGGCTTCTTGATATATTCGTTGTAGAATTGTTTTCTATATACAGGTGAACATTTCAGCAATGTGCCAATGTCTAGCGTGACTTCCGTGTCAGCGAGCAGCTTTACGATGTCCACTTCCTCCAAACTTTGTCTTTCCTTCTTACACTTTGGAGCCCTTAATCTTTCAGGGAATGGCGCTATGCCTGGCACAAACTCCTTGGTCACTGGTGGAAGGATCTCAATTTCTTCCCCATCTTCAAACTCTTTCTGCTCAGCAAACCCTCCCACTTGGTTTTCTACCTTTCCATGTTCGGGTATTTTCCCTTGACTCGCTTCTTCGCTTTCGCCTCCTGGATTTTTCTTCATATACTCTTGAGTCCTTGTGACTACTGCCACAGTTGGCTCTTTATGTGGTTTCTTGGTCTGGTAAGCATCCACAAAGTGCATTGACAAGCTAGAGCCTTCTTGAGGGTTCGGTGTCTTGAACACTACTCCGATCGTAGGAACTGGCTCTTGAGCTCTTGGTGTGGAATGCATCTGAGTCTCAACATAATTTGAGGACCCTACTGGCCCTTTATCCTTGCCAGTGGAAGATCTTCGTTTTGGACAATCTTCATCAAAGTGGCCCTCTCCACTACAGTACCTACACAGTGGGGTATAATCAACTGGTTTCTTTTCGTTTGGACATCTAGATTGCGTATGGCCAAAGCCATGGCACCTCCAACACTGGATTGGACCATCTCTTCTTTGATCACATGCGACTCCTCTCGGATAGTCTCCTCCTTGACCCTGAGCACCATATCCATAAGTTTGTCTATTTTCCCAACGAGATGTAGGCGGGACACTTTGAGCAGGCAATCCCGTATAAGACCGTTCTCTTGTATCTCCTGATTTCATGGTCCTCTCTTCATAGGCCCTCTTGTTGTAACATCGGTCCTCTGTGTGATTAGTCCTTCCACAAAAAGTACAACGCATTCTAGGTGGCGATCTATCTGTGAATACTCTCGAGACTGTAGGGCATTTTGAAGCCAAATGGCCGTAACCATGGCACTTTCCACACCATGTGTTCGATCTAAACACTTGATTCAGGTTTGTAGTTACCTCTGGTTTTACTGTGTATGTTTCCTGGGTCATTGTGGCAGCTTTTATAGCTTGTGTGACCAACTCCAATATTTGTTCTTCAGTCAGCGCAGGCTTTACCTCGCCTGGCGTGCTAGTGGCAGCTACAAAAGCTGGGGTCATCAATGCGGGACTTCCTTGGCCAGGATCTTTCATCGGTATGTTTCCTGGGCCTCCCATTGGCTCGTATAAGAGCTCCATCTTCCTTTGTTGACATAATTGTACTTCCTCCCAAAGCCTTGCTTGTTCCTTAGCATCTATTAAAGTTGCCGGTCTTGTCAGACTAATATGTTGTTGCACCGTAGGATCTCTCAATCCGGCAATGAATCTTCTCTTCAATGTCTCATCGTTCGGGGCATTCACGCCCATCTTTCTTACCAAGGTTTCCATTCTCTGAATGTAGTTATCAATGCTCTCATTGACTCCCTGTCGCAGGTAATCCATCTGTTGGGCCAATCTATCTTGGAAGCCTTGTCGTCGAAACTTTGCCAAGAAGGCTTCCTTGAGCATCTGATAAGTTCCACGCTCTTGTGGTGTCAAATTCCCATACCAATTGGCTGCCTCATCACGGAGAGTAGCTGAAAAAATCCTCAATCTTTGACCCTGGTCAACTACCTCATTGGCCTCACAAGTAACCTCAAACAGCTGGATAAAACTATCTGGATCCTTGTCCCAAGCACCTGAGAACTTGGTAAAGTTCCCCAAATGAACCGAAATCCGTTGAGCCATTTCGAACAGAGGTGTGATGTCAATATCACTTTGATCCCAGAAATTTAGCACACGTGGCCTCAGGATCCCTCCTTCAAACTTTTGCACTTGATTCGCAACTCTTCTACAGGAGTACATGTTTTTGACAGATTTCTTCGAGCTAGTCAAAGTCAACTCACCTTGCGACTCCCACCTCTTCCTTTCTCTTTCAAGCGCTCTTCTATGAGTGCGTTCCTCTCTTTGCATTTGTGTTGCTCCTGAGGATGAGCTCCCCTCGCTCATGTACTAGATCTGGGGTCCGCAAGCTCGGCCAACATGTGGCGCTAGCCAAACCTATGGCACTCTCTTATAGAGACATGCCAAGCTATTCCTGGCAGACGCACCAAAATGTTTACACCCAAACCCCAAGGGAAAAGATAATCGTACGCTCTATTACTTTACATAAGTCGCTCGAGCTAGTCCTATTGGCATTCCTCTTAGCCCACAATCATACTCAAATATAGTGGTATAGGAGAAAGGAACAGGGATCCAGATACCTATGCACACCGATACCTGCTCCTAGACTTGACTTTCGCCCTTCTCTCTTGTATGCTCATACACGTACTCATTCAATCACATGGACACTCTTGCTCATCCACTTTCTCTCTTCTTCTCACTCCTCGCATATGAGTGTTCAATCATCATAACGTACTCGTGAAAAACCAATGTAAATCTTTCTGACATAAGTCATGTGAACAAGTAATAGTTTCACTCATTTTAGACTGTCATAGGGAATTCTAATGAATCTGAACCTGTTACAAGGTCCTGATTGTCATATGCCCCTTCTGCTTTTCTTACTCTCTCCCCCTCTTTGCACCTCATTCGTGCTCATAAGCTGAACTCCCTATTTTCCCCTACAAGATCGTATACGCTAAAGACAATGTTCACAATTTGTATAGGGTGCAAGCATACATTTCTGTACACGTTAAAATCAGATCATAAGTGCGCTTTCACGTGACTTTGAGTTGCAGAGAAAAGAAAATGATCAAGATTCCTCTTATATGCATTCAATCATCGGATGATGTAGAGTCCATGGAAGGAAACACTAGAGTTCAAATAACTTCAAGAAAAGAGCTCATTCTGTTTGCCTTTTCCCGGTTCTATTGAGTTTAAACAACTGTTCAAATATCACGCAGACTTCAACACTGGCAAGTAATATTTACAGTTCAAACATCAGAAAGGGTTTAGCTAAAAAGAATAAAAACATCTTCCCTTGCATTGTATAACATTGAAATTTATTTCTCTGATAAATTCCTAAAGAGGTGTGCAAACGTCTTTACCCTGAAACATATATCTACTTCGTATGGAAAATGTTCATTCAAAGGACATTCAAGCTCGTAGAACAAAAAACTGCTGAGCACCTTTAGGCATCATTAACAAGCTTATGTCATAGAAGCTAGCAATCACTACCATGTAAGTTCAGTTAATGTGACGATAAAAAGGGCGGATGTAATGAAACACAACAAGACAAGACTGTTCTCCTCTTATAATTTTGTAGACAGAGAAGTCTACCTGTGCGTTTGAAATCTTGTCTAAGGGAGATTATGTGCGAGTTACATAACCAAAGTATTCACATCCAGCATCCATGAGATCCATCCGTCCCTCGCCAATCTTGAGACGTGTATCTGCATCCCTTTTTTTTTTTTATTGCCTTACTCTGGTTGTACTGCAACTCTGAGCGCTCCCATTAATCATGTCCTATATGTCATTTGGAAGCTCTGTACAGAAGAGAATATTCTTCATCCGTGGATAGAGCAGGTCTTTTATCCTCAAGAGTTGCCATATAGTCTTCGTGCGAGCATAGACAATGTACAATCAAGGAGATGATAGGCTGCCTGGATTGGTGGTATACGAAGCGATCTATAATGGCATATGTTACAACAAAGCAGGACAGATTACCCCAGATGACTTCCAAGCATGACCCTTCTCCTTTGCTAAGAGACCTCCAAGAATGCCTTCACTGTCTCGAAAAAAGAAACTCCATAGATCCCGCAGAAGTCCACTGCGTGACAGCAGTCCTCCCTCTTGTGTCTGCACCCAAAACGCAGAGAAACCCCTCCCCTTTTTGTGGCAGAAAAGATAGTCGCTATTTCCTTCGAGCCCGCGAGAGAGAGAGAGAGCCTCAAGCTATACTTTCAGCCCCTTTTGTTGTCCTGCATACAGAAAAAAACAAAGAGAAACCCGTTTTTGTCCCAAACATCTACGAGTACAAACAGCCCACTTGCTCTATCCCTTTTTTCAGTCGGTAGTCACTGGCAAAAAAAACGGTCCCCCCTTTTCATGGAAAGCATTCCCCTAAGGCTAAGAACCAAAAACGGGTATGTTGTCCTGCTATGTTGCCGTGACCTATCTTTGACAGAGAGCCATTTAATTGAGGTGTGTCCACCTCTTTGCTCCTATTCAATGAAGATAACATAATTTTTCTTTTTCCACCATGGCGACCATCAATACCACTTATGTGATAAGAATGCAGTCTTCAAAGCCAACCAGTGTTGTTTGCAAATTTTGAGAGGAAAACTGGCCAATTACCACATGGAGAGCAATCACGTAGTCTTCCGATACAAAGATTTTATGCACAAATCAGAATGTTCCTCCATGGAGCAGGATAAATTTGCAGATTGTAACAATTGATAATACTTTAAAATCAGTCCTCTAATATATCGCAGACTGGTCAAATACTCTGATGGGAGTGAGAGCATGTACAGGAGTGGTAGACGCCAAAGAGCAAAAACTGTTGACAGAATTATGACGGCATCATCTCACATCCTGGAGGGAACCATATCTACTAGTTCATGTTGATGAGCACAGATTCATAGACACCACTTGTTTACAACAATCATGTTTCATCATCTAATCAAGAAGAACGACTGGATCTGTATCATGAACGAGATCATAGACTTCATGGATGCTTGAGCCTTTTTGAAGCATATGGGCAGCAGTCTCCACTAATTGAAGATTTGCAGGGCTGTATTAAGATTTGCTTCTGCTGAGAGCTTGCAATCCACATATCTTAGGGGTTCCAACAATTGAAATACATGTCTTCTTAAATCTGTTCTTTGATCACAACGTCTACAAATGTACTCCATATCCAGGCCTAGCTTCTCTATGACCCCTGCCATCTTACACTCTAATGCACATGTCAAATGAGCTCCATGACCACAAAACTCAGCCCCTGGAAGCCTTGCAAAACACCGGACTGAGGTGGACCGCCTCCCAGCCACATTGATTGAAGTCAACTACTATGGACCAACATTTTTTTATTGCAAAATACTTGCATTCGGAGGTACATTCTACAAAAAATGGAAACCAATTAGTGCACAAAAACCAATAGTTTATTCGGCTAACAATGGTGCACGCTCAAAAGTACCATACTCTATCTCATGTTCAATACATTCCAATCGTGGTCTTCGATACGCGCCATAGCAAGAGTTACACCAACATATAATATGCTCTTGATAGTAAAATTCATCATAATTCTTATCGGAGGACACATGTGAAATCGTTGCATGGGTAGGAGGTGGTGGAGTGCCCTCTGATTGATCAGAAACTGATTATAACAAGAAACAAAAAAATATATCAGTTATGTATCTATCAAATATATTTAAAATTAAAAGTTTGGTATACTTACAATATATAGTCCTTGCACGATTAGGAGACGATGGTGGAGTTCCATTTGATTGATCGGAATCTACAAATAATGGTATTTGATATTAATAATCTGATTATTTACATACATAAACATTCACATATACATATTTACACATACACACATATTGACATATACACATTTACACATACAAACATATTCACATATACACAAATACACATTATTGTGGGATAAATGCATGTACTTTTTATGAATGAGTGTATATGCATGCATGTGTATGTGTGTACCTATATATGTGGATATGTATATGTGTGTTTATGTTATATGTATGTATATGTGTATATGTATGCATATATGTATATGTATATGTATGCATATATGTATGTGTATATGTTTGCATGTATATGTGTATGTGGGTATGTGTATATGTGTGTATATATGGTATGTATTTTGATTCTTTTTTTTTGTTTGAGATTAAATTAACAGGAGATATTGTATGGTAGAAAAAAAATAAGATGCGACCTAACATACCACCTGAGACGTGACAGTTTTTTCGTAGACAGCTACGTCTTCAGGAGTCATTTCCTCAGCAGAAGGTATACAAATTAATAGTTTATATTTATAATTGTCATATATTTTATTAAATTTTTACATTTAAATTTTTTTCTTTAAATAAACAGGCTGCTGCAAAGAAGAGAGTTGAGTCGGGCCACACATCGCACCTAGGCCAAATGGGCCATCATGGTTTTGTAGCTCCATCTATAAGTATATGTGTTATTGTGAGTATATTTTGTATTTTATTAAAATGCAAGAAAATAATCTTTTTTATTTGTTTCAATGCAACGAAAGGATTATGGCCGATATCCTACAAAACACGAGATCGAGTATGCTGTATTTTAGTATTAAAACAGTAAAGAAAATGTTTTTGTTCATGAGTTAAAAACTATTGTGATTGTTTGACTCAACATTGATTCTTACTTCACAGTAGTAAATGTATGTGTGTGTATGATTGTGAGCAAAATTGTATTGTGATTATTTGAATCAATATTGATTCTTACTTCACAGTAGTATGTGTATGTGTATGTGTATGTGTGTGTACGTCATATGATTGTGAGTGAAAATCTAATGTGATTGTGTATGTGCATGTGTAGATTTGTGTATGATTGTGAATTAAAAACTATTGTATGTGTTGGAAAATGATTTATCTTATTTTTTATAAATTAAGGATTGAGAAGGTCTTAATAAGTGAACTAGAACTTTCTAGGTCTCTAGATGGCTTTGTCTTGTAGACTTATTAACACCTTCTCATATCCTTGAATTGTAAAGGGATCCAACGAATTTTCATCCAATAGTATGTGCATGTGCATAGGAGTGTATAATTGTGAATGAAAATCTATTGTATTTGTTTGACTCAACATTGATTCTTACTTCACAATAGTATGTGTAAGTGTATGTGCATATGATCGAGAATTTAAAATCTATTGTGATTTTCTGACTCAACATTGATTCTTTCTTCACAATAGTATGTGTAAATGTATGTGTGTGTATGATTGAGAATTAAAATATATTGTGATTGTTTGAAACACAATGATTTTTACTTCACAGTAGTATGTGTAATTGTATGTGTGTGTATGATTGAGAATGAAAATCTATTGTGATTGTTTGACTCAACAATGCTTTTTACTTCACAGTAGTATGTGTAATTGTATGTGTGTGTATGATTGAGAATTAAAATCTATTGTAATTGTCTAAATCAACATTTGTTGGAATCAATGTCCAACAATGGTCCAAAAACTCACAAGGTTATATCATATGATGATTATGTTCTGACTTACATATAAGCAAAAGGCGTGTTGGAGTTAGACGTCTGCGGAAGCACGCGAACAGCACAAGGAAGAAGAAGAAGCTTGGAGCACAACACACAAGACTGAATGTATTACTAGAGAATGTACAAAGATAAGTAGCCCATTAGGGCAATAGGCGTATATACAAGCCGGGGGAAAAAAACCTCCTAAAGAGGGAAAAAAGTGCCCCGGCGGTCCTAGAGTGTTCACACACATCACTACCTAAATATATCAACAAATCCCCCCTGGGAGTGATGCGGTGAACAAGGAGCTGGCACTCATGTATAAGGAAGTGCCGAGCTATGTGGAAATCACTCCACAAAAGGAAGTAAGCCCAAAGCTTTGCGGAAAGCTTCAAACTTCTCCCTAGGCAGAGCCTTCGTGAAAAGGTCTGCAATGTTCTCCTGCGTGGGCACATATGCCAAGCTGATCTCCCCAGCAGAGAACCTCTCCCTGACATAGTGATAATGCACCTCAATGTGCTTAGTGCGAGCATGGAACACAGGGTTCCTCGCAACTGCCAATGCGCTCTGACTGTCAGTGAAGATGGTGGTGGCAGAAGACTGGCCAACACCCAAATCAGCCATAAGGCGTCTGAGCCACACACACTCAACAGTCGTTGTGAAAGCTGCCCTATACTCAGCCTCACAACTGGAAGTGGCCACAGTAGGCTGCTTCTTGCTCAACCAAGATATACATGAGCTACCAAGCATGAAGCAAAAACCACTGGTGGACACACGAGTGTCATAGCAACCAGCCCAATCTGAGTCAGAAAAAGCATGCAAATCTGGCGGTAGTGATCCCCCCTTGGGATAAAACAACCCAAGTAGCCGAGTACCACTCAAGTAGCGAAAGATGCGCTTAACCGCTTTCCAATGCGTGACTCCTGGGCAATGCATAAACCTGCTCATCTGTGAGACAGCAAACTGAATATCTGGCCGAGTAATGCATAAGTAAATCAAGCATCCAACAGCCTGCTGATAGAGAACATCATCAAATGCATCTCCAGCATCATGAAGACTCAATCGTAAACCTGTCTCCATAGGAGTGGCAATAGGCTTACAGTCTTCAAGGCCAAAACGCTGCAATAATGTGTCAATATATTTCGTTTGACACAATGCCATTCCACCATCAACTTGCATAAACTGAATGCCCAAATAGTGATGCAAATGCCCCAAATCAGACATCTCAAATGAGGCATGCAAATCAGCCTTGAAATCAGCAATATGCTTCTCAAGAGGACCAGTGAGCAGCATGTCGTCTACATAGACAACAATGATCAGAAGCACATCATTAGCACGCTTAACATATAAGGTGCTTTCAGTTGGACTGTTCTCAAAACCATGTGCAATCAGATAGGCATGTATTTTCTCATACCAAGCACGTGGTGCTTGCTTTAAACCATATAACGCCTTCTTTAACCTGCACACCTGGTTTTCATGCCCTTTCTGCACAAAGCCACGGGGCTGAAAAACATACACTTCTTCATGCAAGTCACCATTCAGAAATGCTGTTTTAATGTCCAACTGATGTACATTCCAACCATGATGGGCTGCAAGTGCACAAATGCTCCGAACAGTAGTCATACGGCATGTAGGTGCAAAGGTCTCATCAAAATCAATGCCTCTTTCCTGCGCATAACCCTTTGCAACAAGCCTAGCCTTATACCTGTCAACTGTACCATCAGGTTTACGCTTCAGCTTGTATACCCACTTAGTGCCAATGGCCTTCTTGCCAGGAGGCAAGTCACATAAAGACCATGTACCATTCTTCATTATAGCATCATATTCAGATTGCATAGCAGCCATCCAATTTTCTGAATTTTGTGCTTCATCAAAAGAAACAGGCTCATTCTCATCACAGAGACTAGATGCAGCCATAGCATAGCAATCTGATGCAAAGGAGGTACTATGAGAGCCTGAACGAGTACGATATGACAAAGGTGCATCTAATTTGCTGTCACGCAAAGTCTGCACCAGCCATTTTGGCATAGTTTTTGCCTGTTCAATATCAGCTCTCTCATCAACAAGTGCATCATGTAAATCTGCATCAGAAATGGAATGATCTGCATCATCATATGAAACCTGCAAAGGCTGAGAAGTTGCCTCATTAGGACCAGCGCTAGCCTGTCCACCTGTAAAAAGAGGCATCAAAGTATCATACATGTCTTTGGAGCTAACAGATGTCTCCTTAGTACATGAAAGCAATGGCTGAATAGCATCTTCCACAAAGACAACATCACGGCTAACCAGAATGCGTTTAGTCTGTGGATGATACAGACGATAGCCTTTACTTTCAGAACTGTACCCAACAAAAATACATTTTACTGCCTTATCATCCAATTTTTTGCGATGTTGTTCAGGCACTAATGCATATGCCAAACAACCAAAAACACGCAGATGAGCAATAGATGGCTTGCGGTCATGCCAAGCCTCATATGGAGTGATAGACTGCAACGCTTTGGTGGGACACCTGTTCAGTACATATGCTGCACACATGACAGCTTCAAGCCAGAAACTATGTGGTAAAGCCTGACTCTTGACCATGCACCTCGCCATCTCCATGAGTGACCTGTTCTTTCGTTCAGCAACTCCATTCTGTTGAGGTGTATACGGCACTGTACACTGGTGTTTTATCCCACGTTCAGCCAGAAATGCATTAAAATCTGAAGACATATATTCCCCCCCTCGATCAGAACGGAGGGTGCCCATTTTACATGCTGACAGATTTTCAGCCAAAACCAAAAACTGTTTGAAGCACATGAACACTTCGGACTTTGCTTTGAGTGGATATACCCATGCATGCCTGGAAAAATCATCAATGAAAGTCACGAAGTAAAGGTAATTTCCAAAAGAGGGTGTCTGCATAGGACCACAGACATCACTATGTACAAGCTGCAATTTCTGCATAGCCCGAACTGAACCATCTTTTGGAAAGGAAGAACGCTGCATTTTGCCCAAAATACAGCCTTCACAAACATGTTTTCCAGGTGCCTCAAGTTTGGGCAAAGAGGACACCATTTCAGATTTCTGCAGGCGTAACAAGCTAGCAAAATTCAGATGACCAAAGCGTGCATGCCAAAGCTTTGCATCTGACATAGCCTGAGAATCATGAACTGCACATGCCGAATCATTCACAGATCTTTCATAGTCTATGAGCTTATACAGCCCACGACATAAAATGCCAGAAGCAATAATCACATCGCCATTTGAGAGATCATGGACTGTACACCTGTCATCAACGAATTTCACAACCAAGCCAATCTTGGCTAATGCAGAAACTGATAACAGGTTCTTTTTGATCCCTGGCACAAATAAAGCATCTGACAAAGTGAAAGAACTACCATCAACAGTAGTCAGAATGATCTTACCAACTCCCATAACAGGATAAGAGGAGTTATTGGCGCATGTGACAGTATTCCCTGTAGGGGCAGGCTCGAGTGAAGAGAAGAAACTGCGCTGCGAGGTAATATGTTTGGTCGCCCCACTGTCAAAGTACCAAACATCTGAGTCTACTGCAGACATGCACTGATCATGAGAAGATGGGTCAAAACTGCAGACAGTAGTAAACGCCCATTCTTCTTCCTGCACAAGATTTGCAGACTCTGTTTTTGGTGTAGAGGCCTCTGCAACAACCATTCCAGCCTCTTTCTTCTTTGCCTCTTTAGCAGCCAGTTTTGGACAGTTCTTTATAATATGATCATTTCCTTTACAGTACTTGCAGAACAATTTCTGCTTTTCTGATTTCTTCTCATCTTTATCCTGGTTCTTCGATTGTGCAGCATTTGCAGATTTCTGCTTACTAGTAGAAGAGCTCCATTTTCCTTTGCCCTTCTGACTAGCCAGGAAAGCTTGATCTGCAACACGCATAATGGACGTGTTCTGCCTGGACTGATCTTCCTGCAACAGAACAGAGACTAATTCCTCAAATGACAAGGCATTCGGATTGCCTTTCATCATCAATCGAAGAGTAGAGGCAAAACTCTGATATGAATCAGGAAGGCCATTCAGAACGGTCTGCACAAGTGAGCTATCTGGTATAACCTCATCAGCAGAAATCAATTGTTCCTTCAGGTCTTTGATCTTTGTAAGAAAATTGTCCATCGAATCACCTTCATTCATGTGCTCACTCTCCAACTGTTTTCGGAGGTAAGCAACACGAGCCTCATTCCTAGCCTGGTACAAAGTGGTAAGTGTATCCCAAGCATCCTTTGCTGTTCTGCAAGAGCGAATGTGAGGAATAATGGCACGTTTGACAGACAAAGCTATCAATGCATGTGCCTGGGCATCTCTGCCATCCCATCGAATCTGCTCTGCAGTAGGTGCAACAGAAACAGCACCACGAACAGGAATCTGCGGAATATCATCTTCGACACCATCTTCATCAGCTCCAACACCTGTATTTGCAGTACCTGTCGTTACAGGTGTAACAGGACGTCTTTCAACACCCTGCACAATGTTCCACAATCCTTTTGCAACCAGTACATGTCGCATCATATAAGCCCATAATGGGTAGTTGGTACCATCCAACTTATCCTCAACAGCCAACATACGGAATACATCACTGCTTTCAGCCATGGCCGGTGACTAAAATACCTTGATGCAGAAAATTGACTGTATCTGAAAAAGTTGAACAGAACTGCCCACACGAGTTCTGCTAGACCTGTAGCAGACTTCGAGACGCTTAAACTGGCGAACAGAAACTGGTATATACCTTTGGCACAAAAGGACGAAATAGCCTGCACAAGCACTGCGATAGTGCGTTCGGAGGCCGAAACGAGCTGAGATCGCGATTTCGGCACCACAAAGCGAAGCGGTTTTGATCTCGGAAACACCCTGAGTATGCTCACCAAATTTTGTGCGAATCTGAGACTGCAAACGGAGGAGTGTCGACGGCGCCCTAGAAGAAGCAACGACCTGCTCTGATACCAATTGTTGGAGTTAGACGTATGCGGAAGCACGCGAACAGCACAAGGAAGAAGAAGAAGCTTGGAGCACAACACACAAGACTGAATGTATTACTAGAGAATGTACAAAGATAAGTAGCCCATTAGGGCAATAGGCGTATATACAAGCCGGGGGAAAAAAACCTCCTAAAGAGGGAAAAAAGTGCCCCGGCGGTCCTAGAGTGTTCACACACATCACTACCTAAATATATCAACAAGGCGCTGGGCACCATGGGTACACCAACGCACTCTCATCCATACCACCCAGGCTCAAATCCCAGCAGGTATGAAAACACAAAAGCAGCTTTTGTTTGAAGTTTATTTTTGAGAAAGAATTCGCCCAATAGTGTGATTTTCGTGAAAGATGTTTTTTAATCGCTTGCGAGATTATGAGACGATGATGTGCTTTTTAGATATGCTTTATTGAAAAGCACCTATGGGCTCAAAGGCTATATAAACAAGGACTCTTGCTTATTGTTGATTATCACTCAAGCAATCACTCAAGGAGAGTTCAAGATACTTGGTGATCAAGGAGATTTCTTCTCACTCTCAAGGAGCAAGGAGGAGGAGATCTTGGAGGCCCTCTAGGAGGGAGAGTTCATATACACTTGGAGGAGTTGTGGTCTACATCCTGGTGATTATTTGGAGGAGATTCTGCAAGCTTACCATCAACATCCATTGTTGATTTACTATGAGTAGCAAGTCTATTTCCATTCTTACTTACTAGGTCACTCATTTCTGATATTGTAATTGTTTGACTCAAGATTTATTCTTGATTGAGAACTTTAATATATAGAAAATGTAAATACATTAATAGATCTAAAAACTTTAAGAGAGATTCAGAGTAGTTTGTATATATTTTCAGATATATATTTAGTGGAATGTATATCTTATTTGATATTGATTTATGTTGTCTTGTTGTAGATATAAAGTCTTCATAAGGCAAGCATTATGTGAAAGGGAAAAGAATGGTCATATGTGATTATTCATAAAAACAGAGATAGCAAAGTATCATACATGTCTTTGGAGCTAACAGATGTCTCCTTCATACATGAAAGTAAAGGATGAATAGCATCTTCCACAAAAACAACATCACGACTAACCCAAATGTGTTTAGTCTATGGATGATACAGACAATAGCCTTTGCTTTCAGAACTGTACCCAACAAAAATACATTTTATTGCTTTATCATGCAATTTCCTGCAATGTTGTTCAGGCACTAATGCATATGCCAGACAACCAAAAACACGAAGATGAGACAAAAGATGGCTTGCGACCATGCCAAGCCTCATATGGAGTGATAGACTACAATGCTTTAGTGTGACACTTGCTAAGTACATATGTTGCACACATGACAACCTCAAGCTAGAAACTATGTGGTAAAGCCTGACTCTTGACCATACACCTCGCCATCTCCGTGAGTGACCTGTTTTTTCATTCAACAACTCCATTTTGTTGAGGTGTATACAACACTGTACATTTATGTTTTATCCCACGTTCAGCCAGAAATGCGTTAAAGTCAGAAGACATATATTCCCCCCTCGATCAGGAACGGAAGGTGCCCATTTTACATGTTGACATATTTTCAACCAAAACCAAAAACTGTTTGAAAGACATGAGCACTTCGGACTTTGCTTTCAATGGATATACACATGCATGTCTAGAAAAATCATCAATGAAAGTCACAGAGTAAAGATATTTCCCAAAAGAGGATGTCTGCATAGGAACATAGACATCACTGTGAACAAGCTGCAAATTTTGAGTAGCTCGAACTGAACCATCTTTTGGAAAGTAGGAACGCTGCATTTTTCCCATAATATAGCCTTTACAGACATGTTTTTAGGGCGCCTCAAGTTTGGGCAAAGAGGACACCATTTCAGATTTCTACAGGCGTAGCAAACTAGTAAAATTGAGATGACCAAAGCATGCATGCCAAAGCTTTGCATCTGACATAGCGTGAGAATCATGTACTACACATGCTGAATCATTCATAAATTTTTCATAATCTATGAGCTTATATAGCCCACAAGATAAAATGCAAGAAGCAATAATCACATCGCCATTTGACAGATCATGAACTGTACATCTGTCGTCAACAAATTTCACAACCAAACCAATGTTGGCTAAGGTCGAAACTGATATCAGATTCTTCTTGATTCCTGGCACAAATAAAGCATCTGACAATGTAAAAGAAGTACCATCAGTAGTAGTCAGAATGATCTTACCAACTCCCATAATAAGATAAGAGGAGTTGTTGGCAAATGTAACAGTATTCCCCGTAGGGGTAGGCTCGAGTGAAGAGAAGAAACTGCACTACAAGGTAATATGTTTGGTTGCCCCACTATCAAAGTACCAAACATCTGAATCTATTGCAGACATGCACTTCTCATGAGAAGATGGGTCAAAACTGCAAACAGTAGTTAACACCCATTCTACATGCTACACAAGATTAGCAGACTCTATTTTCGGTGTAGAGGCCTCTGCAACAACCAGAAGAGCTCCATTTTCCTTTGCCCTTCTGACTAGCCAAGAAAGCTTGATCTGCAACACGCATAATAGACCTGTTCTACCTGGATTGATCTTCTTGCAACAGAACAAAAACTATGTTTAGGTATTTGGATTGCCTTTCATCATCAAATGAAGAGTAGAAGCAAAACTCTGATATGAGTCAAGAAGACCATTCAGAATAGTCTACACAAGTGAACTCTCAGGAAGGACTTCATCAGTAGAAATCAACTATTCCTTCAAATCCTTGATCTTTGTTAAAAAATTGTCCATAGAATCCCCTTCATTCATGTTCTCACTCTTCGCCTATTTTCGGAGGTAAGCAACATGAGCCTCATTCCTAACCTGGTACAATGTGGTAAGTGTATCCCAAGCATCCTTAGCTGTTTTGCAAGAGCGGATGTGAGGAATAATGGCACGTTTGACATACAAAGCTATCAATGCATGTGCCTGAGCATCTCTGCTATCCCAATGAATTTTCTCTATAATAGGTGCAATAAGAACCACAACACGAACAGGAATCTGAAGAATATTAGCATCTTCAATGCCATCTGCATCAGCTTCAATACCTATATTTGCAGGTGTAATAGGACATTTTTCAACACCCTATACAATGTTTTGTAGTCCTTCTGCAACCAATACATGTCATATCATATAAGCCCACAATGGCTAATTGGTACCGTCCAACTTATCCTCATCAAGAAATTGATAAGATAAGAAATAGGTCATCTCTTCATGTGATTGGACCTCAAAGCCTCTAATGAAATGGATTATGGCTTGGAGTCATGTAAAAGTGTCCCTAAGATTACGTCATGCTTAAGCATACCCTCTACTAGCTGTTCTCTACATATTTTGGAGAGATTTCACTTTTACCCTCTATCTTTGTAGATGATCTTCGGAGACCCTCTATTATTGTAATTGTTGTTTCTCCTTCATTCCAAATCTATTTCTAATGATTTTTGTCTTGTTGGAAATCTCATAGAGTCTTTTATTTTTGTGGTATAAGTTTCAAGACCAGTGCTTGCGAAAGTCTAGAAAAATGACCATAACATTTTTTGTGTAGTTAGCTAATACTCTATGAGGTGATCAAGTAGTATGTTTTGATGAAGCTAGTTGAGGCATCATCCCATGTCCAAATGGAGTGATTTTACATTCATTTGAAAGCTCTCTATATACTTTGAGCATGCAAAGTTTCATTTATAGTCTCTACATATACTTAGAGAAACTAAAAAAACCCAAAACCTCACTCAAAAAACCCAAAATCTCTATCTAAAAATTTCAGGATCCTAGGAGGGCTTTTATTGTGCACATAAGAGTGTTTATCCTCCAAAAAATGTTGAGAGAGTTGAATCTAACTAAAAAATTCATAGCCAAAGACAAGTTAATAACGAAACTAAAGGCACAAGTGATTGCCAATCGAGATTAAAAGAAAAGTAATCATCCCCCCTTAAAAAATCCTTAATGTTGAGACTCAAATAGATGATGAATTGGAAACAAAAATTGCAAAGATAGAGGAAGGTAGTGTTTTAGAGCAAGAGGAACATTTTGAAAATGAACCACCATTTTCAAATTCAGGTCTCCCATCTAGAGAGGATGAAACATGAGCGACAATAGTACTAAGGAAGAGATTTGTGATGTACTATAAAAAGTCCAATGAAGAATGACATACGCTTATCCAAGAGTGTTGGGTAGAGTATGAAAATTACATAGAGGGATCAAGTTTAATCAACAAAATATAAAGGGAATATTCAAATAGATTTACAAACCCTTACCCACCACCCTATTGTATCATTTATGCTAGATCCAAATATGTGATCATTGAAATCCTAGGTGTTGAAGTTGATGACGCATTGATAGTGTGGGATGAAAATGTTCCTATAGACTACCACATAGGAATGAATAATAGGTAGGATAGCTTCTTACAAAGGAACTCAATAGCAATGTTGGTGTGGGATGAAGCACCAATGAGATGCTAGTTCAATCCTCTCTATGATCCTACAACCCATAGTATTTGAGAGGAACTAGGGACCTAGCATGCCTTGTGTTATTAAAGATATGTGATATGTTCACGACATGTTTGACAACCTTCAAAGCAATTTGATCGCCATATTTGGAAAAAATGGGATTCTAATTTGGAACATGGTACTTAGAAATCCATAACAAGGTAACTTCATGCTTAACTATGCACTTGATTACCTATGAAGAGTACATCAAGGAATTATCTAGGATCCTAGAAGACAATGACTTGAAGGTATTCAAATGGAACAAGTTATTGCCAGAACTAACCCTAGCTATCAGGGACTCATGTGTGGGTAGGGTTGAGCATATCTTGACTACTTTAAAAAGATGAAGATGAAGAATCTTGACCTCCATTTGTCGAGGACAATAGAAACAAGAGGGGGAAGTATGAGGGAGATGCTAACAAATAAGTAGAAGAAGATGATGATGTGCGTACATTCTAGTCTATAAAGACTTGTTATGGCCATGATTTTTTTTTCAAAAGTTATCAACAATCACCTTTTATGCCCATGTTTAAGTGACTTTAAAAGCCCATTTTTTGATAACTTCTTCATTTTTTTAATGGATTTGAAGTGCGGAACCCTTTCTCTTCATTTCGGAAATGTCTCTACTCTCTTTTTTATATGTACAACTCTTGGGGGAAGAATATCACAAAGGTGTAGTAGCTTAGGATATAAGTTTTTTTCCTTTATCTTTTGTGTCACGAGAATAAGTTGGTACTAGGTTAGAGTGTGAGAGGGTAAGTCTACTAGAATGCATAGAGTTTAATTTCTCGTAATACCGAAGAAACTTGGGGGCATTTACACATATCTAGGTAGAATGCATCGAGCTCTACATGGTGATATGTGGCATGAAGGGCTTCTTGTCAACAATTCAAGAGATATGGATTTCTAAATAGTTTAACCACCTACTTGATGATTGGTGTGACATTCCCTTGATATTTGTGCACATCTCTCTCTCTCTCTATCCTTGTGTATTTTAGTTCCTACAATATCCAACACCTCACTTATCAAGCCTACACTCCTCACAAGCCTTACCAAGCTTGAGAATAGCTATTGCATGCTTTGTCACTAATCTTCTCAGCTAAAGTGTTATGCAAATCCAACAATAAATGAAAACTCTATCACTTCCCCTTGCCCACATGCCACATCCTTCACATGATGAGCTCTCTCATCATTCTTGATTATGAACTCTATATGAAATCATGCCACTACACTCTCATCGGTTTCGATTGATATTTAACCACTTGAACCTATGCTCCCTTTTTTTTTTCTTTTTCCTTCTACGAATGTATCAAATTAATCCTGCCCCCTAGCTTAAGGTTTCACAAAACTAAGAAGATGCACCTTTCCGACAACAATCATTAAAATTGAGAACAATGGCACACACCAGAAAATGAAGTCCGATCTAAGCACATTAGTTCAGTTGGTTTGAGCCTTTTCCTCTTGAGGCAAGGGTGGGGGTTGAACCCCTACTAATCGCGGTTGACATATGTTGGACCTTAAGGCAACTTAAACATAGCTTTCTTATCATCTTAGGGTAGTCATGTTGTATGACCTTCGCACAACCTTAACCTCTTATTTGTTGGATATGAGGGTTCCCATGGATACTATGTCCATTCACTTGTACGATTATTCTTTCAATCAATTCAAGCAAAAGGAGATTAAGCTTCAACTGAACTTCCTTTTTAAAAAAATAAAATAAAGCCTTGTCAAAAATTACAAGCATTCTTCTCAACGTTTCACAAGCCTTCTTGCCCTTTGCAGTACCTACTTGTCACCACACTCCATCCACGATTGATAAAGAAACAATAAAAACTCAAAATCCATGATACTAATAAGAAACTTTTACCATCAATCACACTTCTCTTCACTCGTTTACCCCAAGTTAAGCCTAACCCTACTTGTCAAAACATCTTCAAACATAAAAAAAGGTTGAAAAATGTACAATAGTTGATTTTGGATAGAGTTATACAACCATTCGCCAAAGCCCAATTCACTTATCTTGCTTCCAAGGAGATGTTCACCATCACAGAGGCACCCCAAGAGTTCCCTTTCCTCGACAATGGTGCCAAAAAGTGTTTTGGTCGGTTATGTTAGAGTATTCAACACTAACAATTTATCAATCTAGTGAGAAACCTCCAAAGGATGGCAAATCTTGGTGTGAGGCAGATATGATGGGTTTTCAAAAGATTTAGATTAACATTAATTACGTCCATAACCATTGTTCAACATTTAACCCAAAACTTCATCTCTTCTTAATTGAGTGGGGGGACTACATGTGAGTGATCAATTATCTTAATTTCTCTCTTACTTCAAAAAGTTTTAACAAAATCATGTAGTATTTATGCCAATTCAATTCTCTTACAAACATACCGCTTTAATAATGACTTGCTAATTTATTAGTTTTTATGTAATGACAACTGGAGACGCTCTTGAATCATCCCTCCACGCAATTATAATAGTGAGTATAATGGTCAAAACAAGAAGTATTTTTATAATACACAGGTGAGAAAAACACATAGGGGATTGGAAACGTGTCAATATCAGACAACAATTAGCATGACCTTGAAAGGAGGAGTTTAAGTTTGGTTAAGAGCAACAATTTTCAAACTACATAAGTCACGTGGGATACACACCCATGTTATGAGGAAGTATATGCTCCATCAACCGTGACTCACAAGAGAATATGCGGAAGTGTGTGTTCATACACATGGAACTTATGATCAAACTAGGGTTTACAAGCTTGGTCTTATCCTACCACAACACATGTTCCCTTGGAGGAGGCCTCAAGCGTATGCAAACCAAACTATATAGAAATAGCCTTTGGTCATATGAGTGACTCAAACAGATTTCATGAGATTGATGAATGCTCTCACATGCTTAACAATTTGGCAGTATTGAACCAGATGCCTTGGGGAAGTTTCTCTTAGTGTTTGCCTTCATGTAGTCTAACCCTTGCTTTGTGCGATATGGAGGGTCCCATGGGTACTATGTCTGTTCAATTGTACAATTGTTCTTTCAATCAATTCAAGCAAAGAAAGATTAAGATTCGTTCTACTGACATATTGTTGTTCAAAATGGTGAGTACATCAAATGATAGGTACATCGATTGATATGCATCCAAATTCCTTTGATAATGGAGCTAATAAGAAATGGCCTTCAAACAAGCAATGAAGAGAGACTCATGGAATACGAGAGAATCTATCATGTAGATATGCCATGGGATTAGCACATAAATAAACAAAGAAGCATAGAGTAATCAATGGTAAAGAGAGAATCTATCATGTAAAAAGGTGCCATTCACTAATCCCGAAATCTTCTATGGTATCAATGGGCCGAGTAGATGAAGAGAGAAACATAAAGTGGTCAATGGATTAAGAGAGAATCTCTCTTGTAAAGGTATCCTTAATTAATCTAAAAAGTTTGTATAGTATTGTTTGGTGTGTGTGGCATATATATATATATATATATATATATATATATATATATATATATATATATATATATACGTACATACACATACATGGATATATGTGTATGTACGTGTCTCTCTCTCTCTCTCTCTCTCTCTATATATATATATATATATATATATATATATATATATATACGTACGTACATACACATACGTGTATATATTTATATATAGAGAGAGACTATTTCATGGGCGGACTCCCCATTCAATGACATTTAGAAGTTTAAAAGTCTTTTGAAAATGAAGAAAATGGATTTTTATACCATGATCTCTTTCAACATTGTATAGTAACATCTCTTGTTAGCAAAGTTTGTGAAGTTTATATTCTTCCAAAAATTAACCCTTTTTTTTTTTTTTTGCCCCTTGAGTTTAGAAAAGGCAAAGGAAGAAGGATGATGGGTTGAATGTATGCTAATCCTTTCGCCCATATGAAAGGAAAATCCAACTAACATTCCCTTATTTCTTGGCTCTCTTTATTTTCTTTACGTGGGTCTTCAAAACCTATCACGAACCTCATCCGACCACTTGTTTTGAAAACTTACCACGGAGTTTACAATAGTTTGATATCAAGGGTGGTGGTCTACAAAACTTACCATGGACCTTACAGTGGTCTTCTCCACATAATCACTTATCAAACATGTGGAGTTAAAGTGGTAACAATATCTTGAAAAAACAACATAAATGAAGTTCAGGCTTCATTCTATTTTTTTATTAGGCTTGAAATTTGAAAAGAACAATTCACACACCCAAGGGGTCGTTTTATTCTCATATTTAAGGCTATCATAAAACCAATACGTGGTTTTGAACCTTAAACCTTAGGTACAAAAAGTTCAACGTGTTTATGATCACACCATGCACCTTCGAGACCAAACCTTCTTTTTGGTTGCCTACTTACTTTTCCATTATGCTTGAAACTAGAAAGCGCAACATACCTTGGAAACCCTCTATATCCTCTACTCTTTAGTTTTTTTTTTAATGGAGGTTCAGCTGAAGCCTAGCCCATCAACGCTACCGTTTAGGGTTTATGTTAGGTCATTGACAAGTCTGGAATAGTGGATTTTCAATCCAAAAGACAATATTTTTTTTAATAAAAGGATTTTGATCTTGCAAGAACTCTTTTTTACATTTTGAATAAATGGAAAATACAACAGTGAAGGGTGTAGCACCCATGGGACCTCTCAAATTTCACATAAGTAGGGATTGAACGTTTGACACCTATTAGGAATGAATAGAGCCCGAACGTCCACTAGAAGTAGAAATTGGGTAAAGACAGTTTTAAGGCTAAACAAAATGATTAGTTTCAAAGAGAGCGGATAAAATTCCACTAATCAATAATCAATGAAGAGAATTGGCTTTACTCTCATCACTACATGTGGATGAGAGACCCTTCCAAGCCATCCATGAAGAAAATTGGTTTTACTTCTCATCACTACATGTGGATGAGAGATACCCTTCCAAGCCATCCAACAGGGATTGAACCACTCCCCCTCCCCCTCCCCTCCCCCTCCCCCTCCAAAGGACACAAATGGACAACAATACTATTTTTTTCTATTCCCAAGTGATTTCCAAGTAAGAATTACTTACAATGTTCCTATGTCTTCTATCCCACCACAAGTACAAGGGCAAATGTGGGAAGACAACTTCCATTTCCAAGGAAATAATCCGAGAAGATTTGATATTGAGAAATTTTAGATACTCTCGAAGTGGAATGTTTCATAGTTTTATATTCGAGAACCTGAAATCCACGAGCTCGGATCATCTTGAAAATTAAGTAAGAACGCCTCAGAAATATCTGTGTAGGGTCGTGCGCCAGCACAAATATGTGCCGATATGGATATCAATATAATATCGCCACCAAGATGGCATTGCGCGCGTCTTCCGCTGGGAGTTGCGAGCTCTTTACACTCATCACAGCTCCGAACGCAGATAGGAGTGTGTCTGCCTTACGATCCTTCTTCTCATCTGATTATTTCTGCGAAGTCTGCTGCCAGTTCCACTCACATAATTCCCTCTCCCCATTTTTCATCGAAACCGATTTCGATTGTTGTTCACATATGTGCTGTTTCATTCTGCATTCTGCTTCATTGCTGGAATGTTTCTTGACATTCCTCTAGATTAATCGTCTCTCTCTCTCTCTCTCTCTCTCTCTCTCCCCCCCCCAAAACGACACACACACAAACTTCTATCCCCTGTTGGCTTTCTTCTTTAAGAGTTCATTTATCTGGTCATTCTTCGTGTTTCGATCTCTATGGACAACTTATTCGCCACTCCTACATCTCAATCCTCATACATGTGCGATCACATGTACGCTAGTTGCTACTTTTCAGTAGGTTCACCTACTCGAGTGTTGGCTGAGCTATCCTGGAGACCTCGCCCTTTTCCACACTGGGGTGCAGCACTGAAACTCCGCTCTTTGCCTTTGTCCATACGGTGTTCAAGCAACAGTAGCGCTAATAGAAACAACGGCTATGGTGGTGCATACAACAGCGATTGGAGGTCGGAAGATGACAGTTTTCAATATCTCGAGGCTGAAGTCGTAGAAGCAGGTGTGCATCTTTATGCTCTTTGTGCTGTTTTTATATCAAATCAGCTTGAATCAAGCTGTTGAAAGTCGATCAGAATCGTCTCTAGTAAATAAATTTTGTACATTGGAGGAGGTCTAACCACGTATATCTCAGTGAAATATGCATATAGAGAAAATACGTTTTGTGTGTTTGTCATGCCGTAGTTGTCGAAAAAAGGACATGGCTAATGAGGCAGTGTGCCCGGAGATCGTGGTATTCTAAGTATCAATGTTGTATAAGTGCTCAAAAATCATTAACTAAACCATATTGTTTATCGAATACATATCAATCCTGCGTACAAATATATCTGTGTGATTGTGTGTGTCTCGTTCAATCATGTTACGCACCTCGTTCAATCATATCTGAGTAGGCTTGCATGTTTATTTTTTAACATTACTTCGTTAAATGCTCCTATCTGAGTTAGTCATTGGTCGTGTGAGATCTTGAGTATAAACGAAGATTGCATAAGTTTTTACATATTTCTTAAAATTTACTGCACATTCCCACGTAGTTGTGTGTCATTGGTATGCTAATCTCTTGTTCAAGAACTTCGATGATTTCAACATGTTAGATAATAGTTCATATTAGTTGCGTCCATCAGATGTCACTTATTGTAGGAGAGTCTTCTTCGTTTGGATCTTTTTGATAAGAGACCACAATATATATGTTGGAGGCATTCAAGCTATGAAATATTTGTCTCGTTTATGCTTTTCATGGAGCAATACAAATAAATGAAGCTTTGCATCCTATTATTTTCAAATACCATGAGATTAGGCTACATTAATGGATGAAAGTCTGCATAAATTTTGACAATTATGCAATTAGATAGTGTATTTTAAAGGTTATTTTTGAAAGACGATGAAGTCCAAAGTCAACAAGACATGATCCACTTCAACTTGAATGGATTAGCGCTAGATTCTCCAGGAATATCTCTCCGAGACATGTCTGAAAAGAGGGAAAGAGAGTTATGGAAAGATGTGCTCGGTTCTACCAAACACCAAAGAAGTATGCTTCCACATGAACCGGGAAACTTTGGGACCAAGTTTTATTGATGAGTGACTTTTAGATCATTTGGGCAAGTTCACACGTCTAGTGATCAGAAGTCATAAAAATCATGTAAATGCCTATAACTTCGCAATGTGGAGTCTTAAACAAATATGTGGACGACTTTTGAAGAGAGCTATCATATGGAAGCATGAAAATGTACATAGAGTGGCTATTTCATACCTTTATCCATATCAACCTCCCACTTGAAGGGCCAAAGAGACTAGTTCAAGCTAAAGAACTCTCCCATTTGTATACATAACGGATGTTGTGCCTCTGTTAGGCACATAATAAGAACATGTGCAAGATTCGGTGATGTATTGACTTTGATTAATGTGATTAAGCCATCCTCTAACACCTCGCCGACTACAACTTTGCAGCTTAAGTATCTAGAAATTCCTTCTCAAGGTGATACTTAGGTATCAATTACTTAAATGTAAAGTTTACATTACATTAGGTATTAAAGATATCTTGCATAATAAAAAGTAAGCTCAAGTCAGGAACCAAGTCAAGAAGCTACATTATGAGAGTTATGTTTTCTTTCCATGTCAATGATCAAGAATTCATGTATATTGTAGGTTGATAACAATGTTTTTGTTACTGTCCATGATCTTAGCTCGTCTTATTGAAAGATATGTGATGGCCTTGATCCGTTAAAGAAGCTACTGAAAGTAGATTTGTTTGATTTGTGGAACATACAACACATTTGAAAGCTTTTTGACATTCTCATTAGAGTTAATAAAAGAAACTGTACCTTCTCCTTCTACATGACAGCTTGCATTGTTGTCTACCTTCACTCTGATGGGTTCCTTTAGAGGCTGTAAGGAACTGTAAAGGTCTTTTCTGCTCGTCATGTGAAGAGATGAACCACTGTCCAACACCCATGAGTCATATATTCCTGAATCTTCAGCCGAGGAGCATACCTCCTCTATCGTAACAAATAACTCAAGCTCTGTTTCTATAGTGATGGAAGACTCCTTTGCCCTTGCCTCCTTTTGAAAAGCCATTCTTCTCTTCCTCCTCCTCGATGCGACAGTCTCGGATTCTATGGCCTTTCTTCTTGCAGCGGAAACCCTCTCCCTCGAACTTCTTTTTCTCATTCTTCTTTTTGTCTCCATCTTTTGAAGAGTCCGCTTTGCCTCCTTTGGCATTTGCTATGAATGCAGAGTCTCCTTTGCTGTCGCCACTCCTTGCCTTGAGCCAGAGCAGCTCCTCCATGAGTAAGACACTGAATTCTTCAAACGTTAGTGGTTGAAGTCTTTAGGTCTGATTTGAGTATTAAGAACAGTTACCAAACTATCAAACTTTGGTGGACAGATTCAAAGACAATGCCTAGCTAGCTCCTCACTTGACTTTTGTACACCTGCTCTCGCCATTTGATCTCGTAGATTTTTTATGCGAGTTATGAACCTCTGTAGTCCCCCATCAGCAAACCTTTTTGCTGGTAGATGAACCTCCAAGTTTTAAACCTGTGTCTGATTAAGAGTTTCATATTGAGTTCTCAATATGTTCCATGCTTCACATGCCCTGCTAGTATGCTGAATGAGAGTGAGAACACTTTCAATAGTACTTGTAACTAGAGCACAGAGTGCATCTACGTTTCTACGTTTCCAAGCATGTAGAAGATCAACATGAGAAGGAATCATTCGACCATGATTATTTGGATCACGTGTTTCTTGGGATGATCAGTCCCAAGAACAATGATCAATCTCCAGAAGCTCATATGAATCAAGGATAGAAGTGATTTTAAACTTCCACATGGTGAAGTTTGCACCATCAAGTTTACCTTCTTTGAAGGCTGGTGGTTGTATCCGTAACATTGGTATGATTGGCATCATTGCTACTCTCTTTGCTCCACCTACTCCTATTGATGAACCACCTTTATTCCGAGTTGTAGATGATGACGCATCGCTGAACATCTTCTCTCTTTTGTTGTTGAAACCTCTGCAACCTCTGTATTTTTGTTTGTGCACCACTTAGAGCCTTCTGAGCTCTGATACCATATAAGAAAATAACAACACAATGCAATAGACTAGTAGACAGAGTTGAGAGAAAAACTCAAACAAAGATAGATGCAGACTGAGAGATGGAGAACTCAAATTCTCAAATTGCAAAGAGTGATGCAGTTACAACAATGGTGCTGTCTACCGGTGCGCTCCCAATGTGGAGTTTAGATGGCGATCTAGACAGACTCTAGATGAAGGGCTTACTAGTGTGCAATGCTCTGCAAAGCTCAACCTGGTCATGCTTATATAGCTTTTACAAAGGGAGTCGGTATAGATAAACGTAGTTGGGAGATGCAAAATAGTCGGCAAAATATACAATCCGACAATATCTCCATGACCAGAAATCCTACCATCTTGGCCCTACGGGCCGGGGGGATAGGTCTTTTACAAGGGCTGATTAAATAACACCTCTCATTCCTTGTGATTTGACTTTCCACAGTGTTTATATTTCTTGAATTTCTTTGCCTTAGCTGCAAATGACTTGTACTTACCATTTTCTGACTTCAATCTTTTCTCCTCCTTTTGTATTGCTTCTGTTACCTGTCAAGATTTGGATCTGTTTTCTACCAGAGAATAGCAACAATCATACTAAAAGAGGAAGACTTTTGAGAATGGTTGATCCTTGCTAATTGAGCTAGACAGCTCTTGAACTTATTTATATGCTCTACAAGCGATGGTGAGTTGTCCAATTCCAATTGAAAGGAGGAGATAAGAAGTGAAATAAGAGATTGTTGGGTCCTTGTTCCAAATATTCCCTCCACTTTATCCAAACTTCCCCTTCACTCTTGATAACTACAAGGTGATGAATCTATTCATTGCTTAAACTCATATCTATAGTGGACAAAGCTTTTCTATCTCTAGATATAGTTGCTCCATGTCTTTGAACTACAATTGAGGTTGTAGCCCCTCCTTGAGTTGTAGGACCCTTCCTGTTTGGGCATTCCCTGCTCTACCACTTGATGATGATGATGAGGCAGCACTTTGAGCTTGCTGGGCTTGTGCACCATAAAATTCTTGTGGACTTGCTGCTGTGTACCAGCCAATTCCTCCTTGTTTCAGCCTCGTCACTTCTTTTTCAACGTCACTCTTGATAACTAAAAGGTGATGAATCTATTCATTGCTTAAACTCATATCTATAGTGGACAAAACTTTTCTATTTCTAGATATAGTTGCTCCATGTCTTTGAACTACAATCGAGGTTGTAGCCCCTCCTTGAGTTGTAGGACCCTTCCTGTTTGGGCATTCCCTGCTCTACCACTTGATGATGATGATGAGGCAGCACTTTGAGCTTGCTGGGCTTGTGCACCATAAAATTCTTGTGGACTTGCTGCTGTGTACCAGCGAATTCCTCCTTGTTTCAGCCTCGTCACTTCTTTTTCAAGGTCATCCCATAGATCAATAATCATGAGATAGTATTGAAGACGGGCTTGCCAAGTGTGGAAGTTGCTTCCATTGAAGCAATCAAGTGCTACCATGGAGGAGGCTGCCATATCTCTACTATGTATTAACTTAAGCAAGGATGCTCAAGCTACTCTCTTATACACTCTTACAAACATGCTCTGGTACCAATTTTTGACCACAATTGATGTAGAGACAAAGTATATATATATATATGTGTGTGTGTGTGTGTGTGTGTGTGTGTGTGTGTGTGTATATATATATATATATATATATATATATATATATATATATATATATATATATATATATATATATATATATATATATATATATAGAGAGAGAGAGAGAGAGAGAGAGAGAGAGAGAGAGAGAGAGAGAGAGAGAGAGAGAGAGAGAGAGAGAGAGAGAGAGAGAGAGAGAGAGAGAGAGAGAGAGAGAGAGAGAGAGAGAGAGAGAGAGAGAGAGAGAGAGATGGCAAAGGAGTCTATGCTTCAACAAAATTACTAAAGAATGTACAAAACTGACTTACAAAAGGTTGTTACAAGTGCTCAAGGTAGCGCTCACACAAGAAGCTATGGTACAAGATGACCATATGTGTGGTCTTTATATAGATAACTTGATCCATCAAAAAGCCCCATGAAATTCTGATAAAAAAAGCTCAGAAAGCAGTCTCGTGGATTTTGAACACCCCAAATTTTGGGACTGCTTTATTTTTGCTTGTCATTAAGTTTTCGAGTGATGAGGGTGGTACATCTACAACCGTTGGATCATATTTTATCAAATTCTGAAATGTGGCACATTAACTTTGACTTTCAAAACTGATTTTGACTTTGTCCAGAAATTAGGATTTGAGTTTTGGTCATGAATATTCTCCCAAATACCCAAGTATAATATACGATTGGATAGCTATTGATGAGTACTTTCGAAATCTGCAATAAAAAAATCTGCATATTTTTGACCATTTTGGCCAGTTTTGACCAGCCATTGACTTTGGCTTTTTCTGAAATTCTGATGCTACTTCGCGGAAGGTTGCATATTCTAACATTGTTAATGTATAGGAGTAGTTGGAGATTATCAATGTCTAAGTCATATACTGAGAGAGTCAAACAAATATTTGACTATAATCTTATATCACAGGACCCTAACAAGTCTTTGGATGCCTCAAAAGCTCTATGAGACAATGTGTGTGGCTCCAGGTCACGTATCTTGTGGAAGAATCGCACTGCCAGCATAGGACGCATGACAAACTTTGGTATGATAATATCATGTGGTATTGACTTCCAGGCTTGAATCGTCTGGTATGACATCATGAGCATTGGGCCTCTCTAACTTGAGCCACTCCTTAGAGTGAGCCTCTTGGGACAAGGTTGATAGCACTGCCTCTAATTTAAAAGAGGCGTAACCTCTTGTCAGTTTCTCTGTCGGAAAATGAAAATTAGCTGGAGACAAAGTGCAACCTTGCTTCATCAGTAATGAGTTATTTGGATGATCTCGAGGGCGGTGAACTCGCTTGACACCTGCTTGTATAAGTATAGATGTGTGAAATCATATCATTGGAGTCATATTGTGCCACCAATCAGCCATATGGGGTCATCTGTATCTTTTGCAAGAAAGTTAGCAAGAGTGTTCCATAGACAGACTTTCTCCTCATCATGGTTGTGACCATATACATTAATGATTAAATGCAGCAACTTATGCTTGTTACTGAGCAAATCAAGAATCTGTCCTAGTCATGGTTGAAAATCACATCAGGTTGAGGTCTTTCTTGACAATACAAAGGTGAGTGAGTATGCAAGGATGCAATCCAGCATAGGCAAGCCAGTATTCGATCATAGTGAGCTCATTTAGATTGATGTCCTATGCAGATAATTGTGGCCAATAGCAATTCAGTGGTTTCTAGTTTATAAACTGTCTGGAAATCTGGTAAGGGAGGTAATATTCTTTTAGAGTATGATAAATCATTACTTGGCTCAGAATATTCTGGAGTTTTAATTAATCAGATAATTAATAGTCATTATGATTATCAGCGTTAATTTTTGTTGGACTTTTTTAATGGATAATTGTGGGTTTCATTAACCACCTGTGCATCACACTAGCTCTGGACATTGTGGCAAAACTTTTGCAACAACTTGCTCTTATTTTTGAATTTACTTATAATATTTTTTAAACGTATTTCAGTGAGCCTTTTACCTTCTCATGGTCATCTATTCATGACATTGGCAAATGGTGGTGAGGTGGAGGTGAACCATGTTAATCCACCCAAAGGACGGCTTCTTTACAGAACCAGAAACCCAACAATTTTTTTGAAAATCATTGCAGAGTCGGAACTCATATTGCCTATTATTGTTGGTATGAAGATACTGTTCTGGTAATTTGATATTTGTTATCTGCCGTTTCCCCCTGGGCACCCTCTCAAAAAAAAACGCCATTGCAACTTTCTAAGGCACTGGTTATCTTCTTTTCATGTTGCGTCAATCTTTAGGTGATATTGCAGTTGGAATGTTAATGAAGGCTCTTCATGGAGACGAAGGAGTGGTATTTATTCTGAAGGTCTTTTTCTGTCTCTATAACCTAGCTTCAACAGACTTGACTGATGGCATTTTACTATCAGGTTCGCCCAAACCAATATCATCTCATGAGAGAGATGGTATCGTCACTGAACTTTGAGGTGAATTTCCAAATACTTTTACTAAGAAAATAGAGTTTTGTATTTTGAAAGTGAAATTAATATACCAATTAATGATTAGGTCCGAATGGTCAGAGTGACAGAAAGAGTTGCTGACACATACCTGTCTCGAATTTTTATTGCAAAGGTGCTTGTCCTTTTAGGTTCAGATTTCTTTTATCTACCTAGTTTTATATATTCAATTATGTGGTGAAAGTTATAAGATTATTTGCACACAGCCTGGGGAAGACGCGATGATGAGTGTAGATGCAAGACCATCTGATGCCATCAATCTTGCAGTGAGATGTAAGGTGAGGTATTAAGTTCACTTTAGTGACCCGAATTCTTCAAAAGAAGTTGGCAGAGATATTGTTACTAAACTATGACATGCAGGTGCCAATATTTGTTAATAAAGATATAGTGTATGCTGATGCAGTAAGGCCTGTGCAAGTTGCTGCACAAGGTACTGCAGTTATGTTGAAGCATGGTACACTGACTCTAGATTGGTAGGTAGAATGGCTTTTCTTATTGATAAATTTCAGATGGTGATTATACACTTTTTATTCACATCAAGAAAGGTTATACAGCCCAGAAGATGGTCCTGATCTTGTTGCTGAAGAAATAACTCTTGTGAAAAACATGCTTATTGCAGTTGTTGAGGAGCGATACAATGATGCAGGTTGAGACCAGTGCTATCTTTAATCTCGATACTCTTTAGAGTTTTTGGTGTTACATTTGTTTATTTCTTATTATTCTATCATTTATAGCACACTGGAGAAATTCATTAAATGAACATCGAGCACAACATCCATGACTACGTCAGGTGTGCGAAACGTTTTTAATTCTGTTTTATAATGTGAATTCCAAATGTTTTGAAAACAAGAATGTGACAAACTATATGTAAATCCATCAAAGTGATCATTTATTGATCGACAATGCATAAGATATTTTTTGAGGACATGAAACTGAGTCTGGGATAAGGGGTTTCATTGTTATTGCTTTTTTGTTTTTGTTCTTGGAAAAGAGGAATGAAGGATGCACGAGGCTGAGGCTGGAGTATTAAGTCTTGAATCTCAAAGTTAGCATATTTCCCACTGGTACAAAAGGAAAACTTGAAGATAGAACAAAGCAACTTACTAAAAATCAGCATGTACACACATAGTACGTGTTGAGTGATAATATTACAAGGGATCAGAGTAGACTATGTGTGAGTCATAATATTATGCCCCTGTGTATGTCTTTATATAGGCATTTACACCTCCAACTTGGGATTTGTGATTTTTGACGAGAAAACTCAAAAGCTACTATAAGCCATAGATTAGATTTGCTACTATAAGCCATAGATTAGATTTTCTTTTCTTACTTTTAGTCTCAGCCATCAATTTTTAAAAGCACTTTAAGTGAAAAGCATGTGCATGACTGAGATATAGGGTTTGAATTTAGAGGGTCTTAATGTGATCAGATAGTGAAGTGTTATGTACGGATGGATAGCTCTCTTGAAGCTCTATAAGAGTATGCAATAATAATTTTTGATCATCTTTGACCAGACCATTCTTGAGAAATGGGGAAATGATGAAATTGGGGGTTCACTGGAAATTAGGATTTAGTGCACAAATTGTCCGTTTCCAACAATTCTCCCCTCAATGTCATATTGGGGTAAGATTGAATAACCTGCATAACTTGTGATTGTTTTGGAAGTGAGATAGTTCCACTATAGAAATCAAAGATCCTTTCAACGCCTAGAACCATCCACACATACACACCTTGAACCAAATAAGATAGATGAATGACTATACAAATAGACAAGAGATGAGATATGAACGAGTAAGAAAGAGGGTACAATAAATAATAACTTCTTGATGAAAGAATAACTATACAATGTGTGTAATATACAAAATTTGGATAGAAGCCTGAATATATGATGGATCTAGCTGGAGAGAAGTGTGCCTAAGAGTTACAGGAGTATGTGCGTGTGCTGGGATACGGAATAGAATAGACTGTTTATGAGGAAAACAACTTATGTGCAGTAAGAGAAAGTGAAAGATCTGCTACAACACTGAATATAACTTCTCCTCTGATATAAGCAGCTACAAGACCCTTCTCTACTTGAGGTAGTAGGTTGAAAACACCAGGTACAACACCAAATCGAAGAAGTATACCGTATATATGTAGCAACTTGTTGCACATAACTAGCAACTTGTTACACATAACTAACTTTCATATATCACACATAAGAAGTCTGTAAAGAAGTGGGCAGCAGCTAACACCCTTAAATATCAGCAAGATGACCTCCAACCAGGAGTGCTTCACTATAGCATAAGTTCATAATGTAGTTGTGTGACCTTCATTTTCTTTCAGTAGGCAAATAATCACATCGTGGCGGGATTTCTAGGATTGATTTTTTATTATTTTTTCTTGATTTTTTTTAGGGCTAAATTATGATTAAAACATGGGATTAATATGAACCCTTCGATCTAGTAGCTTTTTGATCTTTTAATCTCAGCCATTGTAGTACAACACAAGCACCTTGCAGGCTTGCAAGGTGTTGGCTGCCTCCCCACATGAGGTAGCCCTAGATGTCAAGGTTTGGTTGCCTCAAAGAAGGGAACCTCAAGAATTGGTCTCTGTGGTGCCGGCATGGTGCAATTTGGTCGATTTGTTGCCCTCTCTATTTGATTGCCCTTAGCTTTGTTGGTCGCCTCCTTTGGGTGGTCTCCCTTAGGCATGACACCCCCTTGGGGTGGTTACCCAAGGGTAAGGCCATTCTAGGGTGGCACTTGGTTACACCTTACAACACTAGAGCAAGACTTAGCAAGACAATGATTGGTTGCCCATGGCTCCTTGTTGGTCTCCCTACATGTCTGGAGCCACAATTGCTTGTTGCCCTCTATCTTTGAAGAGAACACAATTTGGTTGCCCTTGACATAATTTGGTCGCCCTTGACATAATTTGGTCGCCTTTCTTGCTTGGCATGCAAGTGTTGGGTTGCCCTGGGATGGATGATGGTGGCTCTAGAGAGAGACATGACAAAACATTTTGGCTGCCTTAAAGGAGGACCTTGCAACAGATTGGTCTTCCCTTTGAATGCAATTTTGATTGCCTTTGGTCATAGTGTTGGTAGCCCCAAGATTGTTGATTACCCACGGAAAAAGTAGAAAAAGTGCTGGTCACGCATGGAGAAAATGTGACTCAAGTTGTGGTCGCCCTCAAGCTCACACCTAAGTATGGTTGCGTTGCTTAAGAGACGAAATGTGGCTCAAGTTGTGGTCGCTCTCCAACCCATACTAAAATGTGATCACCCTCTTAGAAAACATACATGATATTTGTTCGCCATGGAGTAAGTCACACAAGATGTTTGGTCCTCTTGGAGAAAGATATGGCAGGGCAAGATATTTGTCTTCCTTACTTGACCATAAAGTGTTTTGTCGCTCAAGTTGAGGCCGAGCAAGGGTTGGTTGCCCAAAAGGTAAACCGGTACATTAGGGATAAAGTGTCAAAAGGAAGGATGCAAAGGTTGTTACCATGCCATGAGTGGTGGCCTACCTGTGCAACTGCCCTCTATTGGTAGGTGCTTTCTTGCAAGAACATTTCATGGTGTGCAACCTATGCTAGGGGGCACTTTTTCCCTTCCAAGGAATACTTCTGCACATGTAGAGCCACTCATGTGGCTTACCAGCATCTATATAAGCAACACCTTGGGACTCATTTGGGATGACTACTACTACGACTATCATATTTACGTACCAACTTCCAAGGTAGGATTGGAACGCGTTCCAAACGCGTATGGAACGTACAGAAGTGCTGTACGGAACGTATGTTCCAAAAGGAGTTCGGAACCCGTTCAAATGAAAAAAAAAATTGAAGTGTTGTGATCCACACAATAGTTATCTGGATAGTTTAGAAGCCTCCATAATGTTCTTTCAATGTGATCAATTCTAACTATGATTGACAGAATCTATCTTTAGTATTGGATGACTTCAATCTTGCACAAACATAAATTGTTATAGATAAATCATTATTTACTCCATAAGATTTTGGAGTGCTACATGTTGATAAGAACAACATTTTTTACACCCAAGGTCTTTCAAACACAAATTGTGTTTTGGATCCCATTTCCCATAGCATATATATATTTTCTACTGTGTATTACATCTTCAATCATTACGTCTTTGCACTTGCGCGCGTGCACACACATACACACACACACACACACACACACACACATATATATATATGTATATATATATATATATATATATATATATATATATATATATATATATATATATATATATATATAGATAGATAGATAGATAGATAGATAGATAGATAGATAGATAGATAGATAGATAGATAGATAGATAGATAGATAGATAGATAGATAGATAGATAGAGAGAGAGAGAGAGAGAGAGAGAGAGAGAGAGAGAGAGAGAGAGAGAGAGAGAGAGAGAGAGAGAGAGAGAGAGAGAGGCTTTTTAATGTCTATTAGAGGCCAAAATCGGCTTATGAGACAAAACATATACATGAGCATGATCCGATCCATTGTGATCCCAAAAGGAAAATAAAATGTGAGTACAAAACAACGTATAAAAGGGGTGGATAATAGCTAGCGTCGAGGGTGTGCGGTGCTATGGGTATGCACTCTATATGCTTTGCAGGTGAGATACGAATATGAGAGGGGAGGGTGGGTGGAGTCATAGCCCTCTAGATGCCTGGAGTGGATGTAGGATATAATGCATCGGTGGGTAAGGCATCGTGGCGAGCCTCAGAATGCTTTGCACGTCGAAATTGGCAAGGGTGCGCTGTTGACGTCTCCATATCTATGTCATGGCGTGCATGAATCGCTTGAATCTCTCATTGATGGGGACGGGCTCTCCGGAATGGGGGTCTCGGTCATAGGCGCTGTTGTCCAAGCTCCTCTGCGCTCTGTAATGTGACACCCTACGTCGAACTGGGCTCAAGGGAAGCTGTGGGTCTGAAAACATATGTAATATGAGTTTGGGGGGTTGGGTTTATCTCCATCTGCGGGAGAAGTGAGGCATGACGGCGTTGGAGCTCTACTAAGAAACGACCGAGAGAGAGAGAGAGAGAGAGAGAGAGAGAGAGAGAGAGAGAGAGAGAGAGAGAGAGAGAGAGAGAGAGAGAGAGAGAGAGAGAGAGAGAGAGAGAGAGAGAGAGAGAGAGAGAGAGAGAGAGAGAGAGAGAGAGAGAGAGAGACTTTTTAACGTCTATTAGAGGCCAAAATCGGCCTATGAGACAAAACATATACATCAGTATGATCAAATCCACTGTGATCCCAAAAGGAAAATAAAGTGTGAGTACCAAAAAACGGGTATAAAAGGAGTGGACAATAACTGGCATCAAGGGTGTGGGGTGCTATGGGTATGCACTCTATATGCTCAATGGGTGTGATACAAATATGATATGCATAGGGAGGGGAGGCTCGATGGTATCACAACCCTCTAAATGCCTGGAGTGGGTGTAGGATATAATGCATCGGTGGGTAAGGCATCATGACGAGCCTCAAAATGCTCTGAACGTTCAGATCGACAGGGGTGCGCTGCTGACGTCTCCGTATCTCCATGTCATGGCGTGCGTGAATCGCCTGAATCTCTCTTTGGTGTGGACGGGCTCTCCGGAGTGGGGGTCTCGGTCGTCGACGCTGTCGTCTAAGCTCCTTTGCTCTGTGTAATGTGACACCCCGCATCGAGTTGGGTCCTCGAGTGGCTGTGGGTTTGAAAAAATCTGTAATATAAGTCTGAAGGGGGGGGGGGCAGGTGTATCTCCATCTGCTGCTAGAGGAGTGATGTACGACGGTGCTGGAGCTCTACTAGGAAACGACTTAGAGGGCGCTGGTCCTCTGTCCCCAATAAAGCCCTGACCTCTCTGCCCCCCCTAAGACCTGTGGGTAGCGGTCTCTGATGTCCTCATATGCCTTGCATCTACATGTGTAGTGCTCCTCGTCCTCCACCTCCTCTCTACATATCCTGCATAATCTCTCGTCCCTCGGGGTATGTGTGGCTCGCCCAACCTCAATCTCGAGCTGTTGTGATGATACTCTGAGCTGCCCAATGGCCACTCTCTCAGCCGGTGCCATGTATGTATCCATGTATCGTGGTCTCTGAATGAAACCATCCGCTGTCACAATCAGGAAGTGCTCTCTGTAGTGTTGCCTCTTTGTGGGAAGAGGCTCGCGTGGTGCTATCCATGTCTCCCTGACGTGTATCTGTAGTAGGTCCTGACGGATGATCCTATTCCTCTCCGAACGAGAGAGGGTAATGTGGGGGGAAGAGAGGTCATACTGAAAAGGGGGAAGATCGGTAATGCTCATGCCATGGTCTGCTAACCATGGGTAAGTCTGTGCATACCATACTCTCTCATGCCCTGTCTCTGCTAAATTCTGGAGCTCTCAAATGCAAGTTTGGTGAGTCGGCTGGCGGGGAGCTCTCTGACCCTCAGAATAAAGGTCACCAACTGGAAGAGGGCCTCCACTAGCATCGGTGGTGTGCCAAGCTCAGCTCGTATAATGTCATGTCGAACGGAGGGCTTTCTGTGCAGCAAGCGTGAGATCATGGTGACCTGGGGCCTCTCAATCCTCGTCCACATCGCCTTCGTGATCCCAGGTGCCCAAACTGCTGCTGCGTACATCAATGCGGGTGTCACTAGAGTGTCAAAGAGCCACCCCTTAGTCCGGGGCTCCTGAAAATGTGTCTGAAAGCAATGTCTCTCCAATCCTGCATGTGCCGCATAGCCTCGCGTCAATCTATCTCTCGCTTCCTGTGCCATGGAGAATACCCCTTTGCTGCCTGAGAAGGTGACACCTAGGTAGACGTAGGAGTCGACTACCTCTATCTGTCCTCCAGCTCCAGTGAAAGAGGCGCGATGGCGTACTGCCCTGGAGGTATCGAAGATCATGACCTTGGTCTTGCTAAGGTTCACTGTGAGTCCTCTCTCCATGAAGAAGGTATCGAGCGCCTGTAAATGTGACTGCAACCCCTCCTGTGAGGCTGTGACTCTGAAAGCAAGACAATGTCATCAGCATATAATAGAATGTGTACTTGCGTACCTCCGAGGTCTCCTCCTAGCCCTCCTGCTCGCTGTATATACTCCGTGATCTCGTCGATGTAGAGACCGAAGAGAGTGGGTGAGAGAGGGCAACCTTGTTTCACACCAATGGTGCTAACAAGGCTGTCTGATAGGCCGCCGGGGCAGCGTACCCTGCCTGTGACTCGTGCATACAGAGCATGGATGGCCCATAGCCTGTCTGATGGTAGCTGTAACTCCTGGAGCCTCCGTAGTAGTCTCTCTCGAGGAACCATGTCGAAGGCTTTGCGGAAATCCACAAAGCAACAGTATAGTCTCTGCTTCTTCGCCTTCGCGCTCTCAATCAAGCAACGAAGCATGAAGATGTGGTTGATGGTGGAGAAAGTGCGGTTGAAGCCTGCCTGGCCGGGTGCTCTGATCCGAGCTGCCTCAGCGTGTGTACTTAGCTCTGCCTCTAGTACTGCCCCATAGATCTTGGCCAAGATATGGCCTATCATAATAGTCGTGTAGTTCCCTGGATCCATCATATCGCCGGACTTATGGATAGGCGTAATAGTATGCATAGTCCACGAGTCAGGTAATCCCTCAACCAAAGCACGGTTGAAGAGATGGGCGATCAGGTGGGAAACTACATCTTCTGCGTATATAAAGTGCTCGCCCTGTAGCCCCGTGTGGTCTGCTGAACGGCCATGCTGTAACCTATGGATGGCTTGTCGTACCATGCCTGCTGTGAAGAGGTTGGATATCATAGGACGCGGTGTGGGAGGGATCGGCAACGGTGGCTGTCCTGGGACATCATATAACCTCCGGGCGTAGGTGTGCCAAGTCTGAGGATCTGCTATGGGTGTAAGTGGGCATGGCTCACGTAGTGCCCTCCGCGCGGTGGCACAATCCCTACTCATGAGAAGGTCGAACAACTCTGCTTCATGTCTCTCCTTGAAAGCTCGTCACTTCCGGCGTGTGAGGGCTCGCATCTGTCGTCGTGCCGCCCTCTCTGTGATGGATCCCAAGATACTCTCTGCTCTGAGATGTCGGTATAGTCGCCTACACTCCTCATCGTACCATCTATTCTGGGGTGTATGCCTCAGCCATGTCGAATGTGCGGTGCTGTGGGTGGTGTATGGGAAGCTGAGAGTAGCGGATGTGTGGAGGATCGAGAAGTGGGTCGTGAGGGTGTCCAATGAGGCAGAGGGATCAAGGGAGTAGATGCACTCTCGAACATGGGAGCTATAGATATGTGCTAGCTCATGTCTAAAGTGAATGGTGGTATGGGCAGTGGCTGTATGGTGACGGGGTGTGATATGCATGGTGAGCCGCGTATGGATAGGGCAAGATATGCATGGTCAGCTCCAATCGGTATGGGTGGGATAGTGAATGAGGTGATGAGATTCGTCGCCTCCCGGGGTCCGATAACATAGTCTACCACACTACCCCCTTGTGGTGTCGTGGGTGGAATGCAGGTGAGGCCACCCGAGGTGGGCCAGGTCGCCATCCCATTATATATAATGAGACGGTGTGCTGCTCCCATCTGGAGAAGGTGTCTGCCGTATGAGGTGGGTGTGGCGGTGTCGGCTGAGGCTCCGAGTGTAGACATATCCTCTATGGTACGAAGCATCTCAGGGTCGTCAAAGTCGTAGATATCACAGTGGTGGCTTTGAGTGCGGGCATTGAAGTCTCCTACAAGGAAGACTTCTCCCATCCCGGTATACTCCATAATGGTGTCATTGAGGCAGTCATATGGCGATGTGGTGTTTGTTCCCTCCCCTCTTAAGGGCTGCTCGGGGGAATGTGTGAAGCGCGAGCCGGTGGGTGCAATATAGCATACAACGAAATACACTGCTCTCTCCTCTGATAACTGGAGGCGTATCCACATAAAACGTGCCTCTGGGTCTCTGGCTACCACCTGTACCCTGTGTTGTAGCGATTGTCTGTAGAGCACGGCTACTCCTGATCCTCGTGTGGTGTGCTGTCTCATCTGTCGGCGGTGAGCTGACTCCCACATATAGCCCTCAATCCTCGGTAGGCTCCTCCCCCGGCTCTCATGTGTCTCTGTCAAGAAGATCATGTCTCTTCCCTCCATCACCTCCTCAAGGCGTCCTGGATGTGTCCACAAAGATCCATTGCAGTTCCAGACTGCAATGTGCACCTCCTGTTGTGCTGTCTCATAGGCCGCGAATCCCTAGTCAATGGGCCATCCATCAATGATGACACGACCGTCTCTGTATAGGGCACGATGTCCCTCTCGTCAGGCCTGGAGAACACGCGGCATGCATGCACGTATGTGCTCTACTTGCATCCGTGTGAGATCGTCATCTAAATAGATGGGGGTGCCCGGTGTAGTGCGTAGTACTGCCCGTCGTATGAGGAAGTCTCTCCTCCCGGCCTCATCTGAGAACTGAATGATAAGTGCTCTGCTCCGTGTGGTGTCCCGTTCTTCTCTCCAGGCTCTGGTGAAAGGAAGAGGCTCATTCGCGCGGTATCCAAGTAGTGTGCACAAGCGACACCCGTCCTGCTCTGGTGATCCGTATGTCTCTATGAGGCCGGAGACGCGAACATTGAGCCTGCGAGCCTGTCGCATCCGCTCCTCCTCAATGGTGGTGTGTACTATGTGGATCTCCTCATTGTGGTTGTTCTTCTTTGCCTCCTGTCGAAGGTTCTTTTTTACATTCTCGACCCATTCATCTTTCTTAGTCTCAAGCTCGCTTTGAACCACCTCCATGCACTCCTTCTTGATAGTCACCCGAATGTCCTCTAGCTGTGGGGCGATCTCCCCCTCCTCGCGTATGCTGTCCAGGTTCTCATCTTAGTAAGCTCAATGTGCAACTCCTCCCGGTTCCGTGAGTGCCGTTTGCGGATAGAAAGAAGCTCTTCCCGAAGGGACTCGTTTTCCTTCTCCAAGGTTTCCACCTTGGTTTCGAGGGCGGCAACTTTGCGGGTAATCCCGTTCAGTGCAAAATCTCCTTCTTTCTTCTGTTTTCTTATTAACTCTCGGAGGATATGCTCTAAGGTGGCCAGCTGTTCCTCCAACTTGGGAGCCATGGAGGGGGGGGGGGGGGAGAGAGAGAGAGAGAGAGAGAGAGAGAGAGAGAGAGAGAGAGAGAGAGAGAGAGAGAGAGAGAGAGAGAGAGAGAGAGAGAGAGAGAGAGAGAGAGAGAGACCTCGGGTAACGATTCGGGTTAGGGTTTCGGTTTCGGTTAGGGTTAGGGGTTTGACTAGGGTTCGAGTTCCGGTTAGGGTTATGGTTGGGATTTAGGATTAAAGTTTTGGTTTAGGGTTTCGGTTAGGTAAGGTGGCTAAGTTAGTCTAAAATTAAGCTAGGGTTAGGGCTCGGGAGGAGTAGGGCCGGAGGTTTGGGCTTCATCGGCAGGCGACATAGGTGGGAGGGCTCGAGCGGCATGGGCGAGGATGCTAGGGTTTCTGCAGGGCCATGATGGCGAGAACAGCCGGGAGGCGGAAGAAGCTCGACAGTGGTGGGAGCAGTGCCGGTGGCGGGGCAGACCGAGAGCGTAGGTGGCGGGGCAGACAGAGAGCGGGGCGAGAGAGAGACAGAAACCCTAAAACGAAGATGACTCAGAAACCCTAAAATGCAGAAATTCGCAGAAACCCTAAAATGCAGAAACCCTAAAATGCAGAAACTCTAAAAAACCCTAAAAGCAGACGTGCAAAACCTTAGAAAACAGAGTGGATATGGCAAAACCCTAAAAAGGAAGCAAATATGATGGCGAAACCCTAAAAACAGACCAGCAAAACCCTAGAAAAACCCTAAAAACAGACCTGCAAAACCTTAAAAAACAGAGTGGATATGGCGAAACCCTAAAAAAGCAGCAAATATGATGGCGAAACCCTTAAAACAGACCAGCAAAACCGAGAGAGAGAGAGAGAGAGAGAGAGAGAGAGAGAGAGAGAGAGAGAGAGAGAGAGAGAGAGAGAGAGAGAGAGAGAGAGAGAGAGAGAGAGAGAGAGAGAGAGAGAGAGAGAGAGAGAGAGAGAGAGAGAGAGAGAGAGAGAGAGAGAGAGAGAGAGAGAGAGAGAGGGGGGGGGGGGAGGGGGGGGGGGAGGGGGAGAGAGAGAGAGAGAGAGAGAGAGAGAGAGAGAGAGAGAGAGAGAGAGAGAGAGAGAGAGAGAGAGAGAGAGAGGGAGTTAAGGTAATGTTCCTAAACGTTTCATATCTTGGTGTTTGGTACGGCACCACGTTTCGTATGCATACTGGACGTGCCATACCAAACATTCCTTACCATCTTGTTATGTACATGTGTAAGAGGAACCCTTGTGCGCTAAGTGTTTGTAATTGGTCTCTATCTGCTGTATTTTTGTTGTAATTCTGAGGTTGGGCTACTTATCCCAGTGTTGTGAGTTTTCTAGAGTCTTGGGCTAGGCTTTGGGCTAGGCTTGTAGTATTTTTGGACCGCTTTTGTTGGATGTCTTTGGCAAGTGGAGAGACTATTTTTTGTAATGTTTCATGTTGTTTCCTTTGGATTGTTGGTAAAATTATCTTAGTATGCTTGGCCATTCTTTGCGTCCTTCTAAGCTTATCCTTTTGTCTAAGTTTGTGCTTGTGGACATGTTTTTCGGCATCTAAGCAACTAGTTGGCTGGTGTACTACTAATGCTACTAGGTGTAAGAGCCCTGCAAACGAAGGTGACTGAGTAGGTGAACTCATTAGGTAGGTGGCAGTGAATTGGAGTAGGTAGGTGGCAGTGAATTGGAGTAAGTAGGAGGTAGTGAATTAGCTTGTCCAAGGCTACTTATTTCATATTATTCCCTGATTGTCAATCCCAACTTCATGTGCCTAGAACTTGTTGAGATTGTCTTAAGCTAATGATTTGTTATCAACCGAGTATTTTTCCTACTTCATTGTGTCGGCTTTATATGCTATTCTGAGTTGTTTCTATTCTTTCAGAACTCCTTTGAGCACCATCTGAAGCTACATTTTGTTGTTCGTGAACCTTTTCAGGATTTAAGCTTTTGTGGAGAGTATCTCTTTTGCATAAGCATAGTACATAGTATATATCTCTAAGTATATCTCATCGCCAAAGTAGCCATATAGTGGAGGTAGCTACCACCATTAATTTGAAAAGAACTTTCTAATTGAAAAGCTTATTTAAAAGTTAAGATATGGGATTTAATTTTGAGGGTTCATAAATGATTAGATGGTGGAATGCTATACGTGGACAGATAGCTCTTGAAGAGTACTTTATGAATATGCAATAATAATTTTTGGGCTATCTTTGATCAAGCCATTCTTGGACAGATAGCTCTTGAAGAGTACTTTATGAATATGCAATAATAAGTTTTGGGCCATCTTTGATCAAGCCATTCTTGAGAAATCGAAAAATGGTAAATTAGGATTTGCTAGAAATTAGGGTTTTAGAGCATAATTTGATATCCCTCTTCAATGCCATATTGAGATAAGATTTAATAATCTGCATAACTTCAAATGTTTATTTTTGGATAATGTTTTAGTAAAAATATCTTCCACATTCTCACTTGTAAGAACATAGATAAACTCAATATGCTTCTTAGACATGTGCTCATGATTATTTTGATAATGAATTTCAATATACTCATTTTTTCCCCCATGAAAAGAGATCCTTTCATTTGTTAAGAAGAGAAATGCCCATAGGGCTACAATCCCAACCAAGGGTCATAAACAAGAACTAATACAAGGAGGACAATGTTATTGTTAGTGTCCATGTGAAAGGTCAAATGGCCATCAGACACTTTTGTATATGTTCTTCAATAAAACATATGGTGGCATGGTCAACCACAAACTGTAAGTTCGATCGCATTTGTAACACCTAAGAAGTCTCTGTGTACTGTGTTTTTGTGCTTACTCTACGGTCTCTGTGTGGAGTACCATGTGCGCCCCTTGGAGCTTGGTTTTCTACTCTAAGGATATCGTTCGTGCTCTCTGTGTACTGTGTTTTTGTGCTTACTCTACGGCCTCTGTGTGGAGTACCACGTGCGCCCCTTGGAGCTTGGTTTTCTACTCTAAGGATATTGTTGTGGTGCTCTCGAGAAGGAGAGCATTGTGGTGCATTGCCGTCGAGATACTTCACTCGTGTTAGAGTATTGCGACGCAAAAGCTTTGTTCCTTTTGTGCAAGCGAAGTGAGCATCTTCCCACCAACCCAAAGATTTCTCCAAGGCTTACGACTAAGGCGGCGACCAAGGCATAGACCTGGTATACCTTGTCATTCAAGTCACCGAAGTCACCATTGGCGATGTTGGCTGCACGCAAGGGAGGACCTCAATGACCAAGGAAGACGGAGGTTCCCGGTATTTCTCAGGAGGTCACCCATCCTAGTATTTTTCCCCCGGAGTTCGCTTAACCGTGGCAATCTTTTGCCACTAAGCTACACTCTTATGGTGCTTGAAGAAGGGGAAATACTAAGGTTCACATTATCTTCAACAAGTTTTGGGCCCTCAAACCTTCATTCTTTGCTTTTAAAGCCTATTTTTGAAGCATTTTTGGGGTGATTTTTGGAGCCAATTTGGAGTACTTTCGTGCATAGTTCTGTTCATAGAGGGTCCAAGGACATCAAGAAAAGTGTTCTTTGTACTTCTTTGACAACGAATGTTCACCTTTTGGGGCCGTGTTTTCAGACATACTAGTTAACCCACGGGTTTCTTGAAATATTTTAGTTGTGG
>CM035414.1:44021223-44023723 GCA_020310875.1 Ceratopteris richardii | reverse complement strand
GTGACAGGAAGAAAAAGGACACCAAGAATGAAGCACATGATACCTCAAAGGACAAAGACAAAGAGAAGGCCAATGTGGCCTCTAGTGTCATCATTTTGGAGCTATCAGATGCAGAAGATATACTTTGTGCTACTATGGAAGCAGAGCATGCTGAAGTTATTGATCCTTCTATTAATATTCATGCACAAGATATGCAGATCACAAAGAGGGATTTGATTGATGCCTTGCTTACTGTGAATGATGCTTTGTCACAAACATGGATTGTAGATTCAGGTGCATCGTTTCATGTAACTCCTATTAAGGAGTGTTTCACTACCTTTCATGCAGGCAGCCATGGACATGTATATCTTGGAAATAACCATGCTTGTTCAATTGAAGGTATTGGCATAGTGCATCTCACAGTGGATGGTACCAATGAGCTGGTTTTGCATGATGTAAGGTATGTACCAAGCATCAAGAAAAGCTTATTGTCTGTTGGGCAAATGGATATGCGTGGATATAGTACCCTCTTTGAGAAGGGGTCATGGAAGCTTATCAAAGGCTCTAGGCTGATTGTCAAAGGTACAAAGAAAGGGACTCTTTATTGCTTGCATGGTAAAGCCTTGCTCGGCAAGTTTATTGCTTTGGCTGAAATCCATTCACATATGGAATTATGGCATAAAAGGCTTGGTCACATGAGTCAAAAAGGCCAAAAATAAACTATGTAATTTGGACAAGTTTGATGCTAAAGGCTCAAAACTTGATTTTTGTAATGAATGCCAATATGGTAAGCAAGTAAAGAATTCTTACTACTCTGGTGTCTCTCGTAAGTCTAATGTGCTTGATCTTGTTCATTCTGATGTTTGTAGCATGCCCACAAAATCTATGGGGGGTGCTCTTTACTTTGTTTCTTTTGTAGATGATTACTCTAGGAAGCTTTGGGTATATTTGTTAAAATCTAAAGATGAAGCCTTTGCTGCATTTAAGAAATTTCATGCATTTGTGACCACTCAAACAGGTAGAAAGCTGAAATGCTTACGTACAGATAATGGGGGTGAGTTTACAAGTGCTGAATTCAATAGATTTTGTGAAAATCTTGGTATTAAGAGGGAGCTAACAGTCCCATACAACCCCTCTTCCAACGGTGTGGCTGAAAGGTATAATAGGACTTTATGTGTGAGGGTGAGATGCATGCTGTCCACAGCTAATCTCCCTCATGGATTTTGGGGAGAGGCTTTGAAAACTGCAGTTCATGTTTGCAATCGATCCCCTCATATGTCCTTAAAAGGTGGCATTCCAGAAGAGGTTTGGTCTGGCAAACCAGCTTCATATGACCACCTACGCATCTTTGGTTGCGATGCTTTTGTGCATATAAGGCCTGAGTTGAGAAGCAAGTTAGATGCAAAGTCCATGAAAGGAATCTTCATGGGTTATGGAGATGAAGGTGAAATGGGCTACAGGATTTGGCTACCTCAACTCAAGAAGGTAATACGCAGCCGAGATGTTGTATTTAATGAGGCAAGGCTGCTCAAAAACAATTGTGCCTCTAAAGATGACCATAAAAGAGTCAAATTTCAGCATGTACAGCCACCAGTTAAATCTGATATGGACCCTCGGGATGCACCACATATGGCTGGAAATGACAATGAGCCCGTGGTTATTGAGCCAGATGATGCTGGACAGCAAAATGATGCTCCTGAAGGGCATATGCAGCCACCTATTCATGCTGAAAACAGGGCTGCAAATGATGTACAGCAGCCTGTTAACAATGAAGAAGTTAATGTACCTCCTGATGTAGATCCATTGCCTGGTAATGTTGATCATTGGGTAAGAAGATCTATACGTCCTAGGAGGCGAGTGAATAGATATGATCCCTCTATACATTATATTATGTTATCAAATGAGGGTGAGCCTCTTACTTATAAAGAGGCAAAGCTATGTGAGCACAAGAAGAAGTGGGAGTTAGCCATGCAGGAAGAGATAAAGGCCTTGCATGCAAATGATACTTGGGATTTGGTTGAGTTACCCAAAGGAAGGAAAGCCATTCCAAACAAGTGGGTGTACAAAATCAAAACTGTTGATGGCAAACCCAAGTATAAGGCAAGGCTGGTTGCTAAGGGATATGCCCAAAAAGAGGGCATTGATTTCCAAGAAGTGTTCTCTCCAGTGGTGAAAATGACCACTTTACGTGTGTTGTTTGCTCTCACAGCTGCCTTGGATTTGGAATTATTCCAAATGGATGTTAAAACAGCCTTTTTGCATGGTGATTTAGATGAAGAGCTGTACATGAAACAGCCAGAAGGATATGCCATTCTTGGAAAAGAGCATCTGGTATGCAAACTGAAAAGGAGCTTGTATGGGCTGAAACAGGCCCCCGGACAATGGTATAAGAAGTTTGATGCATTTATGCTCAAACATGGGTTTAAAAGAAGCCATGCAGATCATTGTTTGTACACGAAAAAGGATGAAGATGGCAGCCCAATTATTCTTGTACTGTATGTAGATGATATGCTGCTGGCTG
>CM035414.1:44006223-44018723 GCA_020310875.1 Ceratopteris richardii | reverse complement strand
TTGAAACCAAACAATGTAGAATAAAGAAAACTTAAAAGATGATGCAACAAAATAAACAAAGAAGCATGTGCCAACATGTCCATTACATCTCAAGAGAAATGGAATACATAATGAAAAACAAAGTCAGAACTGGAGTCTGGGATAATGTCAAGACTCAACTATGTAGTACCAAGAACTAAGCTTGAAAGATCTATCATCCATGATCCAAATTACTAACAAATCAGAAGCATATCATCTAAGTTTGTGACATGTCACATAATACATCAATGTCATATAATACATCAATGTCATATGATCAATGATCATACATATCAATGGCTACATGCTGCTAATCGTCTAAATTCTTTGATGATGAAGATGATGAAGGAATGTCTCGAGTATTAATAAGATTTCCTCAATCATCATACTCAAGTTCCCTAATAGGAACCATATCGAACGCTCTAGCATCTTCCTCATTGATGTGATCATCTGCCACAAGTGAAGCTCCTCTACGTCATGGGCATAACTTGCGTCGGCTGCCTATCTTAGAACTCGTAGATGGAACATCAATATGTGACTGTGCTTGCTTGGATAGAATATGTGATTGAGTCCTAGTCACTCTCGTGTTAATGCTCTCGAGCTCTCGATGTAGCATACGGTATATGTCCTCCTGCTCATCTCTAATACGAGCTGCTATTTCTTCCTGAGTGTCTATACTCTCATCAAATATAGTAGGTGACACCTAGAATGGAAACATGAAATGGAGAGAAGAATCAAGACTTGACTTTAAACTTTATAGTGACAAGAGTTGAACTAAAATTTTTATTAGATATTAAAATTATAACTTAATTTACCTTCTTTGGACCATCCAACTTCGTTAAGTCTTGTACAAGGTGTAGCTTCGACTTGCAAAAGACAACACGCTCTAATTGTGCAAAACTCAACTTATTTCGTAGTTTGGTGTGCACAAGGGAATATGAGCTCCAATTACGCTCACATGCACTCTAAGAAGCATCCTAAGTACTATGATCAATGATAAATATAGCATCAGAATTTCATCAAAATTTAGTGAAAAAATAAGAAATTGAATACTATTACAATCTTTTACCTATGAGAGAACTTGCAATGCAATAAGTGCAATGGTAGGATGACCATAACCATACTGATGCCACCACTCAAGTGGTTGTATGGTTACCTCCTAAGCGAGGTAGTCCTCCCATAAGCAATGCCAACATTGCTCGTGAAGCCACTAAAGTCACTATCGAATGTGGGTTGCTCATCTGGTGTCAAGATGTGCTCCAGAAGACTCGTCTGCGCCCATAATGTAGGTGCCTTGAAAAAGGGATACAAGAGGGCTGAAAATCCATGGATAGGATGAGATAGTGTTCTCCATTGTGCATCCACCAAGTCTATGATATCCTTCTTCTTTTAAAATTGAAACATTCAAAGGATTTTATTGGTTGATGCACTAAGGAAACTGCAAAATTCAATGAAACATATAAAAAATACCTGTCAAATGACAATGTCTTCGATGAAGAGATAGCCTCTCGCATCTTTGTGTACATGTGGTATACAAGACCGAGAGTAGATCCTTCTCTGTCCACAATACATAGCACAATGCATATGCATCTCAACATAGGTACTATGGTTGCAATATCATAGCACAATGTTGCAATATTCCATCCTTTTGCAATTGGAGGCATTGTTTGTGATGACTTGTACCATATTCTCGACCCCTATATCAAGGATAGCAGTCTTTTTGTGCTAAAAAATAAAGTCCCTAGTGATGCGGACCTCTGCATGACTAGCATCAATGGCTCGTCGGAAATATGTGCCAAGACAACTAGATACTAATATATTGATGATATGGTGTCTCCTAGTACTCCATCCATCGGATATTATAGAGCAACCATAGGTCTTCCATCCCAATCCAATTGACTCTAATTGTACTTCTATCTGGTCCTTCTCTTCATCTAACATGGGTCCACAAAGTCTATTTTAATTCCACCCATGCCAGTCATCACAAGGGCCAACCTGGGCTATTGCTTTCACTATTCTTCTCCAAGCATTTGTCCTCACTACATTGAATGACAAGTTGCATTAAAGAATGCATCGTTCAATCTCTATTTCAGCAACTTTCTGTCATTGCTTTTGCAATGCAGAAGACAATATAGAAGAATGTAAGCTCCCTTGCCTAGGTCTATGTGTAGGAGGGTGACAAGAAGGGGATGTGGACACATTCTCTTCATCTTGTTGAGAGACTGTACGAGCTCTTTTGTGTTGCCTGACTAGGAGAAAGATCCACATCATCCATGAGCTCAACATATGTGGACGCCATCTCACGACGACGTGTTTCCTTTCTTTGTTGCACAAAACGGTGCTCATTTTTATAGCATTTGCTATTTTTGGAGGCACCTTCTCAGATGTAGATGTACCTCCTCCCCCCACACTAGATACATGACTTATGAGTCATGTTGTGGTAGTAGAAAAATTTCTACCACAATACTTGCATGTCCATCTTCGTGTACCGGACCTTGATGCACTTGAAGCACTAGCCAAAGCATGGCTAACAGTGTGTGCATCTTAAACATTGGACACAGAACGAGGCATGATGGCTAAGAGGCTTGAAGGTGGATACTGATTATTCAAAGGATCAAAATGGATTGTTGGATGGCTTTTTGATGCTCAAAGGATCAAAACAAACAACTCGGGAAGGGTATTTGATGCTCAATGGCTACACTCTCAAAGAAACGTACCAACACTAATTCTTGAATGAAGTGACTACTAACTAATGAGGCTTAAATCTTTAAGATGCTCTACCTAGTACCTTCAAACTTCAAAGCCACTCAAACTTGAGTCTACTCGAGTCTCAACTTTCAAGCAATGTTAAAACTTCTTCAAAGTCAATGGACAGACTGAGATACTCTTGGGTAGAGGCAAAAGCACACGGGCATAGCCAAATGCACCTTGGCAGAGGTTCGGGTGGAGGTCGAGGCAGCAGGCAAGTGTGTGTGGCTATGATTCATGAGCTTGCTAAGTGAGCTGAGTTCTCGTTGCAAGCACGAAGGCACACTCCTCGAATAAAATTTCCGACTGAAGTTATGAACCAAGTTCAAACCAACCTAAAACGGAAGGGCTCAAACTCCTCACAAACTGCAAGTACTGCATCGTTAGAAACATATCGAACCGAATATGAGAACCTAACCCAACGGTACGTGTACTGGGAAATAGTGCATCTTAATATAAGTGATGGCTTCTTGTTTAAGTTCTAATGGAAACAAATTATACCATTACACCAAGGTCCAATTGGCAATGACCATTAAAAAAACATACATTGAATGTTCAATGTTCATAGCTGTTTAGGACCTTCCAACTTCTTTAGGTCTTGTACAAGGCATAAATTGGCCTTGCAAAAGACCACACATTCCAATTGTGACACACTCAATTGATTTCTCAACTTTGTGTGCACAAGTGAGAATGAACTCCAATTCCGCTTACAACCAGAAGCTGAAGTGTCATAAACAGTTACCAAATCGATGAGAAAAAATCAAATAAAAAATTTGTTACATTCCAATATGAAATAGACAATTTCATTGAATATTAAATAAACCACTATACTTGTGAAAGGACTCAAAGGGCAACCGGTGCAATAGTTGGGTGACCATACCCATAATGCTGCCACCACTGTAAGGGTTGCACGGTCACCTATGCACGAAGTGAGGTACTACGGCCATAAGCAATCCCGACATTGCTCATGTACCACATGAACTCGCTGTCAAATGCTATCTGCTCCTCCTCCGTGAAAATACGTGCCATAAACTGATCCTTCATAAGCCGAAGGGAACACTTTGACCATAATGAAGGTCCTTTGAAGAAAGGATATAGTAAGGCTGAAAATCCATGAATGGGTCGAGATAAGTGGACCCATCGTGAATCAATCAACCGAAATACATCCTCCCTCCTAGAAAAAAATATCAAACAAATTATACATTAAACAATTGATTATTGATCAATGACCATTTTACAAAATCAATGAACATTGAACATACCTCGAAGGAATCAAAGCCGTGGATGTAGCAATTGCCTGACACATACGTGTATACATATGATACTCTAGACCAAGAGTGGAGCCCTCTTGGTCTAGTATACTTAAGACTATATAAATGTATTTCAAAATGGGCAATATAGTCTCGATCTCGGTTTGAAAGTCCTCATCTAGAACTTTGCGTTGCACATATTGTGCAATATCGGTGTTCGCCGTGGACATGGTCAACCAACGACGATCAATAACTGTCATACACAAAGAGCCCATAACCATGTGGAGTTTGTGGAACACTAAGTAGGTATATGCAAAGCATGTGTCCGCAGGTCGAATCATACTATGTGCGCTAACGATTGAAAAATAGCTAGGGCCTGATGGTTCTTCCTAGTGAATGTGACGATACGTTTTGCATATGCTAATAAAGATGCAAGCCATGGCAATTTTGCAAGATATTCAAAGAGAAGATCTATGCAATGTGAAGCACATGGGATCCACACAATACTAGGAATTCTCCCTCAACTAATTCCCCCATTCTCTTGCAATTGGAAGCATTATCCGTTATAACTTGTACAACGATCTCTGCACCAATCTCAAGAATAACGGTTTTATATGTTGAAAGATAAACTCCCCAGTGATGCGCACCCCCACATGACTCGCATCAATAGCTCGTAAGAAGTAAGTTTCTAAACAGCTAGAGACCAAAATGTTAATGATATGGAGTCTTCTATTATCGCTCCATCCATCTGAGATGATGGAGCAACCATAGGTCTTCCATCCCACTCTAATGGGCTCTAGTTGCAACTCTATGCGCTCCTTTTCTTCATCTAACCTAGGTCCATAGAGTCTATTATACTCCACTCCATGCTAATCATCATGTGGGCCGACTTGAGCAATGGCTCTAACCATTTTCCTCCGAGCTTCCGTCCTCACTACATTAAATGATAGGTTGCATTGAAGAATGCAACGTTCTATTTCAATCTCAGCCACTTTTATACGTTGCTTCTGCAATGCAAAGGAAGAGCTCATGGTGGCTTGCGTCGCTCTTTGAGAAGGAGGAGGAACAAAAGAATCTTCCTCATCACGTTCGTCCCTTCATGGTGCAGGTGTCTTGACTACCAGAGGCATCCATATCATCCATCATCTCAACATAGGTTGCCGCCATCTCACGACGACGAGCTTCCTTCCCTCCTTGAGTAGCACAATGCTCACACTAAATTACCTCTGCAATTTTAGGAGGGACCTTCTCACATGTTGAGATGCCCCCTCCCCCTCACTAGATACATGGCTAATGAGACGTGTTGTGGTAGTAGTGAAATTCTTACCACAATATTTAGTATTTACATATCCATTTTCTAGTTCCAAAACTAGATGCATTGGAGCTAGAAGCCAATGAATGGGTGACTGTATGTGCATCCCATACTCTTGATAGGGCACGAGGCATGATTATGGATGATGGATATGTATTATGTATTAAATATGGATACCAATCTCTAGACACTAGATAGTGCAAGGGTGCTCAATAAATTGAAATGATTGACGTTGGATATGGATCGACGTTGGATATGGATAATGCAAGGTTCAAGCCTCAACGGTGCTTCAAAGATTATGTAGTATGAAGTAACAAGTTGGAACTTGGAATCCAAAGGTGCTTCAATGATCGACCTTGGACGAGGCAGCCTCTGAAGTTAGAACGAACATCAAATGATCAACGGGAAATCGGGCAATGTAGTATGGGCTATGCCAATGGCAATAGGTTGCGCAACTGCTGAACAATGGGCTATAGGCTATGGCTGTATGGCAAGAGAGTCATAGACTGCTCAACGATGGCAATAGGCTCCTCGGACGCGAAGAGCAATCGAAAGTCCTCAGCTTGGCTGCGGGCACGTTTTCCAAAATAACTAAAACCTAAGACCTGAACCGTCTTCGAACGAACCACTAGGTAAGGGACGAACTGACTCTTACGAACTGAACCAAATGGCATTTTGCATCTGGTTTGTGGACCGCTGAAACAGAGGAGCAATGACATGCTGTAATAATTTTTCCGCAAGTATGTACTTCCACAATCCTTACACATGTACTCCCACTTGAAATGAGAGAAAATTTTTGCAACAAAGGACTTGCAAGTGAAAATCCAGTATTGCGGGTTTTGAAAATGAAGTGGGAATAAAAGAAGCACAATAGAAGAGGTTCTCCATGAGGAATTCTCTGAAAAACTCAAGATTTGCTTCAGTTTTGCTATGGTCTTAAGTAATCCTCCAAAAACAACACTTTTATCATAAAAAAATGAAGGTTGTTTGCGATGAAATCCTCTCAAATTCAAAAAATGCCTTCAGCTAAGCATATGCTGAAGTAGAAAAGCATTTGGAGCAACTTTGTTACGATGGAACAACTTAAAGCTTCGATAACAGTTGAAAGAGGCCGCGGACAGCTACGAGATGCCTGTTGAAAGAGGCTGCGGAAAGCCGACGTCATATGCTCCATTCCTCCAATACCAAGGGAGTGGGCTGCTGCATGAGGAGAGAGAAAGTAGAGTGAGAAATCTGCACCAAAATTTGGTGAAGAAGATGGAGAAGCGAAGTTGAAGAAGTTCCACCGAGCGTTATTCTAAAGAAAGCAAATTTTTAAGTAAAACTAATTTACTTTTTATGTCTTAAAAAGTAAAAAGGATTTGCTTTTCATGATAGAAGCCCTAATTTCATTGATGGCTGAGTTACATAGACATGTTGACCATATTAGTATGATTTGACTTTGACCTGTCGTCGGCTTTTATCAATCTATTTGGCCAAGCTTTGACCCAAATCTTGACCCACAAACAATCGTCTAATAATGTTGAAGCCTCGAAGTTTTAGGTAAACTTAAATGGTCCTTTTCTTCATGTTTATGAGGAGAATTAGACAACTTTATCATCCACGTAAGTTGAGTTGATCAAAACCTTAGTTTGGGATGGGTAAATAAAATAAATCCCAAAATTGATTGTTCTTCAGCAAGGTGATGATTGTGGGTTAGCCAACTATAATAAGACAAATACACAAAGCTATTGTTGTGAAATAGTATAGTGGCCCATATATGTTGTTATATTCTAGAGTTGAATCCCAAGCATGTCATTCTCTGGAATATAACATACCCTCTCTTGCAAAAGATGCAATAAGCTTCAGCCTTTTTTTACATGAAGAAAATGAAAGAAGTAAAGTATGTATCTGCACCAAAATTTGGTGAAGAAGATGGAGAAGCGAAGTTGAAGAAGTTCCACCGAGCGTTATTCTAAAGAAAGCAAATTTTTAAGTAAAACTAATTTACTTTTTATGTCTTAAAAAGTAAAAAGGATTTGCTTTCCATGATAGAAGCCCTAATTTCATTGATGGCTGAGCCTAGCCACATAGAGTTACATAGACATGTTGACCATATTAGTATGATTTGACTTTGACCTATCGTCGGCTTTTATCAATCTATTTGGCCAAGCTTTGACCCAAATCTTGACCCACAAACAATCGTCTAATAATGTTGAAGCCTCGAAGTTTTAGGTAAACTTAAATGGTCCTTTTCTTCATGTTTATGAGGAGAATTAGACAACTTTATCATCCACGTAAGTTGAGTTGATCAAAACCTTAGTTTGGGATGGGTAAATAAAATAAATCCCAAAATTGATTGTTCATTAGCAAGGTGATGATTGTGGGTTAGCCAACTATAATAAGACAAATACACAAAGCTATTGTTGTGAAATAGTATAGTGGCCCATATATCTTGTTATATTCTAGAGTTGAATCCCAAGCATGTCATTCTCTGGAATATAACATACCCTCTCTTGCAAAAGATGCAATAAGCTTCAGCTTATTTTTACATGAAGAAAATGAAAGAAGTAAAGTATGTAGAGCTCTTTGAAAGAGTTTTATGGAGTTCGAACATAAAAAATGGGGAGATACTAGAGTACAATGTATGTAAAGGAGGAATTGAGGGGCCTTTTACCCCAAGACATTTTCATCTTTCCATCTTGGAGCTCTCGTTAGTTTTCTAAAATACATCTTTATTATATAATTTTTTTTGGTTGTCATTTTGGCTATCTGTAGGCATTTATATGAAATTTTATACTTTGCGGTCCTTGGCTCAGTGTGAACTGGCCCGAATGGCCCAAAATTACCTTTCCAAGTGAAACTTGGGGGCAAAGTATATAGAGCTTTTCCAAAGAGGCTTCATAAGGTACAAATATAAAGAAAAAAAAAGGGGGGGGGGGTATATACAAGAATACAATGTATGTTTGGGTGAATCTAGTGGTCTTTCCATCTTGGATCTCTCATTGAATTTTCCAGCCGTATTTTTACTACATTTATTTGGCGAACATATTGGCCATCTATAGGCGTTCATATGGTTATGGATTGTTGTCATTGGGTCAGTGTGAACTGGCCCAAATAGCCCGAAACGACATTTTTAATAAAAACCTGGGAGCTTTCAAAAGAATGTGGGAGTGTTCCTGTCTAGACATTCCTGTATGCCAGTGAATTCCTGGAAGTGGCAGCAGAATCACGTAAAGTTCTGACAGACCCAATAAATAAATAGAATCTTACAATTTAAGCTCTCTTCATGAGGCAGTTACTCCCAAGTTGTGAACAGCTCTGAGACTGCCCCGCAGACTATCTGCCAGTAAATTTATGCAAATGTGAGATTACCATCCTGCGTGACTTTCTCAATGGATGTGAATTTTTCTAGTCTGAAACCACAATAATCCACTGGCAAATTATCTGCTTTTCACTTTTCAGAATTTGAGATCTCCAGGGAATGTGCATGTATGTTTATTGATTGGTGTGTTGTCTCATTAGAAATAAGCATGTTTTTGTTGGAGTTTCGAAGAATTCATCTGTGCATGGATGTTGACATGCATTTCTGAATATATGCGAATCACGTGTCCAAATGCCTTCATATATGATGTACATGCATACTAATGCAGCGACTGACTTATTGGCTTGGCTGTGGTGTCATGTATAAATATGAAGGAGATTTCTTGTGTTTAAACTTGTACTTTGAAATGACTTGATGATTGATGTTGTTTACCAGCTATGATCAAGGAGCCAAATTTTCTGAGACCATTCTGCTGCCGTCACCACTGTATGTCATGTGAAACCTTGTATTTTATGTAGTTTAACATCTAGGGTATAGAGAAAGTAGATCTAAAGATGTTGTGGAATCCTTATGCTTCTTTCCTTGAGCTTTCACCATAGGATTCCATAAAAATTACGAGCTGTATATGGACTGGGATGTAGCATTATAATACATTCATAAATAGAACTGTCACCTAAGAAAATGGTGCAGATAGACGATTACACAACTACGTGAGCACTTGTTTTTCTTTCAATATCTGGCTTATATTTTCTTCATTATTGTGCAATGTTACTGATGGATTTTAATCATGACGCTTGGAATCTGGCCTTCAAGAATGCATAATTCACATCAACTATTCATTTTAAGGTGTATTAGACTACATTTATATATTCATTGAATCCAGGCCAGCTACTGCATGCTTCCAAGTCTCTCTTGGCATTACTAAGGGCCAAGAGGGTCCACGACATCCCCATATATTAGGTGAAATAAAGAATGAAGAAAGAGGGCAGGGAGTTGATAAAGAGAGCCTTGTGGTTGATTTCAGTGAGGTTGTCAACAATGTTTTTTCTTGAACACGGGTTCTGTGGATTCTTGTGTGTGTATATTATGCATGGATCTTTCACTTTTAGTTTTTCTCTTGCATCTCCGGAGATTGTGTATACACACCTAAACAGTTGTATCATTTGGCTTATGGGCTGGTTTTGGCCTTACAAAGTCTCTCTCTCTCTCTCTCTCTCTCTCTCTCTCTCTCTCTCTCTCTCTCTCTCTCTCTCTCTCTCTCTCTCTCTCTCTCTCTCTCTCTCTCTCCCCCCCACACAAAAAAACCCAAAACCCCCAGATCCCAACAAACCTCAACAAATCCACCATACGTAACCTTTTGGTCTCATACATCATATTGGCCTTCAATACTATCTTGTACATATGCACTTAAAAGTGTCCTGAAAAACAGATTAAGAACTTTTCATGTCTCCTGGATGCTTAATAGTTCTACTGTGGTTCAATGATGCTTAAATGTGTCAAAACTGTCTGGAACTTTTATTTATTTTGAGCAGAGCATCCCATTAAATGTACGAAATTGAGCTGTTATACCATGAGAAGTCAAAACTATAAAATCTCTAAGATGGTAATATGTGAATATGGAATGTGAAGATGATAATTTGTGAAAAGCTGAAAGCTCACTAAGGCATATCCGATGTTGAGAACGCATCTATGCTTTTCAAGTTCATGGCCTAAAAAATAGAATAGAGCATTTTATCACTATCTATCACATGCGCTTCCTACAAAATTTTTCAATACAAATGTCAAAGATGTCTGGCTAAGTCACAAAAGCATGCGCTTAATGTTGTCATAACAGAATTAAATTATATTTGGAATGGACTCCAACTCATTATTCTACGACTTTCAACCACCTTAAAATGATAACAATAGTGCCACTTATTGAAAGATCCAAGGTTACTATATATGCATGCAATCACTTATGCACTATTATTGTAAGTGGTGTGTTTGAAAAATCTAGTTAGTACATAGAATTAGTATGGTAGAACAAATAATTAGTATGGTAGGGCTATCAGTGTACTTGATATTTTTCTTTGAACACCTGTGATATTTTTCTTTCAAGACTGTTTACGTCATTCTACGTTGAATGGCAAGAATGTGTTCTTGTTGCTGCTGCTTCATGATGCTCAATTATTACATGCATTTTTAAAACCATTTTTCTAGAAAGCAAATTGATGAATGTATTCCTTTTGCTTTTGCTATTGTCAAAATTTTGTTCGTTTTTTGGGACGCTGTGTGTGGGGGGTTTTAAAAAAAAACAAAATATTTTTTTAAAGCAAATCTTGACATTGTGAGAAGGCTGGAAACTTGTGAGCTATTTCACTATCAGTAACGTTTTATTTCGGATTGTGTTGATATTATAGAGCTTCAATTACTGCACCGAACATTGCAGTCTTACCCATGCATATGCTTTTAAGAAAGCCACAAAGCATCATCACATGCATGCATTGATGTAGCATGTGCTAGAAAACTTGGTGGTTATTGGTGAACCTTTCTACTATTGCTAGCTGTTCCACATACTTCCATTTTTCAAAGTAGATGTAGACCTTTCGCTAATAACTATGACATGTTCATATGTTCTCTACAAAGATTTAGTTGGGAAGCGCATTATGTACATGTTGTAAATGATATGGGTACGAGTTTCAATATTGCGATGACTTATGGTTATTAAGTGCTATTCTATGTAACTAATAAGGTAAGCAAAGCATATGTTTAAAGATATTTTTATTTTTTCATGACAAATATCGAAGTATTTGTTGAATGACTCCACATTATCAATCACGAAATGAAGTTTATCGAGCAATAAAATGAGGTTCATATTGTTAAAATTTAAAAGAATCCCAAGAGTAAACATTGATGAAGGCTATTAGATAGAAATATTTTGGATAAAGATCAAATGTTTGTAGGATGAGTACAATTCAATGAATAAGAACTTCTATAGTTCTAAAGATCTCCTCAATGGGTTACTCAGGTTTGATTGAAGCATTCCTTATGAAGTACATTTTGGATGAGCAACTAGTTAACAAGTTAGTCTTTATGTTTCTATATTGTAGAATATATATTCTAGGGTAAATATGGGTATTATCGTTTTTAAGAGTCCAAGCTTACAATGCTAGTTTGAAGGATATTTTAATTATTGTACGTAGAGGAGTCTTAGGAGTCTAAAACGAGTTGATATTGTTAAAATTCAAAAGAATCACAAGAGTAAACATTGATGAAGGCTATTGGATAGAAATATTTTGGATAAAGATCAAATGTTTGTAGGATGAGTACAATTCAATGAATAAGAACTTTTGTAGTTCTAAAGATCTCCTCAATGGGTTACTCGGGTTTGACCCAAGCATTCCTTATGAAATACATTTTGGATGAGTAACTAGGTAACAAGTTAATATTTATGTTTCTATATTGTAGAATAAACATTCGAGGGTAAACATGGGCATTATCTTTCTTAAGAGTCCAAGATTACAATGCTAGTTTGAAGGAAGATTTCAAGATATTTTAATTACTGAACGTAGAGGAGTCTTAGTAGTGCAATCTTAGGAGTGTTAGAGTTAGATGTTTGTGGAAGCACGCGAACAACACAAAGAAGAAGAATCCACACTCGTATGTATATATATATATATACACACACACACACACACACACACACACACACACACACACATACACACACATACACACACACACACACACACACGTATATAGACATGATACATATGAGAGATGAAGATTAGATGAGAAATAGATGATTAGATCATAGTGGAGTGTGTAATATCCATCAGATGAACTTCTTATCAGAATAGAAGAAGTTTTCAAGAAGTTGTTCCTTGAT
>CM035414.1:43993723-44001223 GCA_020310875.1 Ceratopteris richardii | reverse complement strand
CCAAAGCCCAGAGGGAAAGAACAAGAGAGAGACTTGAGGTAAGCTTTGCACACACGGTGGACGGAGACAGATCTAGAATTGAAGGAGAAAGAAGTGAAAGGGAGATACATAGAGCACATAGGCATCAAAGAGATGAACATGATTTTCCATTGCCTAGACCTCGAGAGCACCCAAGAACTCTTAGACCCTCTCAAGTGGTCAAGGCAATTAAGAACTATTTTGATGGGTTCGGAGTTCCTTATGATCATGTGGCTGAGTTCAAACAAGTTTTAAGAGCTCGACAGGTCGAGCACTTGTTCACCCAATTTGAGGCATTTGGTTTGACTCTGAAAGGTACAACCTTAGCTTGGTTTCAACCCCTGAATAGTTGCAACTACCGAGATATAGGCCAACTGCTAGAAGCATTCATTGTAGAATTTTCCAAGAGTGGCATCAGACATAACACATCATCCTTGATCCACAGCTTCAAGCAGATACCCTAAGAAACAGTGCGATTTGCAGGAAGACGGTCCTGACAGTACTTAGAAAGATGCCCTGTTCTAAAGTTACCCACACCAACCAAACAAGTGGCCTTGTTTTTAGATGGCTTACTAAGCATCAAGTTAAGATCACATGTGTACTTGAAAGAGCCTAGATCCATAGAAGAGTGTGTGCACATGTGCATTGACATAGAGGACAATTTAGGTGAGGTGTTAGGATTGTGCAAACTTTATAAGGATTTAGATAGTTCTACTAGTCATACTTCTAGAACCTCCACTGAGATAGCTGAGATAGCTGAGCAGATTGCCAAGAAGCTAGGAGGCCTAAATAGACAAGCACCAAGGGTCACCTCATTGAAGCCATGTTACAACTATGGAGGAGACCACATGGCTAATGTTGGCCCAATGATGACTCAACCCCAAGGAAACTTGAATGCTCCATACTGCACAATTGAGAGAAAATACACAAACCACACGGCTCAAGATTCTCCATACAATAGGCAGGGTGTCAGAAAAAATTATCAGCAACCTTATCAGCAGGGTAGGTATCAGAATCAATATCGACAGCCATATTATAGGCCACAACATCAATATCAGGCACCATATAGGCCACAACCAGTCCTAGGAAACCAACCGCCAGCTCCTACCAACGTGATTCGAGTCAAGTATCCAATATTAGAGGAAAACCCTAATAGAGCATTGGTGCCACTAACCCCATTGGTCTCAGAAAATGACTCTCATGCTCATAGTTCAGACTACTCCCATGAAGATAGTTCACAAGCTTATTACATAGAGTCACATGAGGAAAGTGAGACTTCTCCATATCAATACGAGGCACCACCTATGGAACGAAGTTGGAAGCTAGAATACTCGAGTATCATGTACAAAAATCCTAACCCCACGCCCCAATCGAGACAAGTAAGACCCCAAGCCCCTAGAGGACCATGTTTTAGATGTCAAGGAAACCATTTCATTCGTGAATGTCCCCACCCACAGGCTCTGGGACAAGGACAAAACATCACAATACAAGGCTTTTGTCCCGAGTGTGGCAAAGAACATCTCCCGGGAGATTGTCCAAGGAACCCCTCTAATGCGCTCAAGGTTACACCAATTAATGTGGTAGGCTTAGTGGTGGATTCAAGTTCAAGTAGCAGTAATGTGGCTCTTATACAGGTAATTACTAGGGCACAAGCCTTACAACAAGCAAAACCGGATGAACAATCAGAGTCAAGTAAATCAAGAGAGCCTAGGAAGAGAAAAACAAGAACATGGAAGGATACTAGAGAGAAGGCCAATCATAAGTGGAATAAAAAATTATCTAAACTAGAAGAAAGCCTAAAAGCTGCAAAAACAAAAATAGAAGACATTGCATCTCAAAACCCCTTTCATGTCGAAGCTCCATCCACACCACCTCATCCCACTCCACCACTCACTGTAAATAGACCACAACTAGGGTATGTGCTTGCAGATCCAACCCCAAAAGGCTTGGACATGATGTTCAAGGCCTACGAGGCTCGACTTCATGAAGGGCAAACTACTGCAAACCTAGACAAGAGCTATCCTAGAGCAGATTTAGAGATTGAGCAGATAGAAATGTGCATAAAAATGGTAGAACTAGCTCAAGCTATGTTTGAGGCCAATTAGTTATTGAATCAGACAAATTCTATCAAATTGGGTTTGCACTTCCAAGGCTTATTAGAAAGATTAGAGTAGTTGGTAAACAAACCGCAAGTTTCTTTACCTACATAGGCTTAACCAGTTCTTGAACGAGAACACTCACCGCCAACAAAAGTTTATGTTCGTGATTCCATGGATGATGGAACACCTCTTTCAATTCAAGAGTACTCTCAAGAGTTCTTGCGGGAAATACAAGAGGAAAACTGGGTCGAGGAGAAGGGTAGTCCCCCTCCTATTCATGAAATTGATGACCTTCATGATCAATTTCGCCAAGAAATTCCATCTATTTATGGAGATCAAGCATATCAAGACGAAGAGGAATGATTAGACTTTGAATCTATTTCTTTACAAGAGTTGCCACAATTCACATGCCCATGGGAATCTGAATCTCTCTAGATTAGAGCTCCCACAATATTGGTAAGAAACGAAGACTCAATGGTTCCAAGGAACACGAAAGTCGTGAAGAGCACTAAGGTTCAATGTCATCTCACCTTAGAAGAGTTGCTAAAGGTAAAACTTGAGTTGTGGAATCATGTGACGAATCAGGATAAGGGTAGTCCCCCTCCTATTCCTGAAATTGATGACCTTCATGATCAATTTCGCCAAGAAATTTCATCTATTTATGGAGATCAAGCAGATCAAGAAGAAGAGGAAAGATTAGACTTTGAATCTAATTCTTTACAAGAGTTGCCACAATTCACATGCCCATGGGAATCTGAATCTCTCCAGATTAGAGCTACCACAATATTGGTAAGATACAAAGACTCAATGGTTCCAAGGAACACTAAAGTCGTGAAGAGCACTAAGGTTCAATGTCATCTCACCTTAGAAGAGTTGCTAAAGGTAAAACTTGAGTTGTGGAATCATGTGGCGAATCAGGTTCCAGAACTTGATTCCAATAAATCAAAAGCAGGCTCTAAGCAAAAAGTCCCAAAGATAACTCTAGACAAAATAGGGGATATGGGTGAAGGTGAATAAGGTAATACTTATCTTCTTATCACCTACCAAGGTTACACCACCAAAGCAATCTTAGATTCAGGTGCAGGTGTTGCAATTGCAACCACCTCCTTGTGGAAGCAATGGGGCAAACCCGCATTAAGACCAATTAGAATGAAGCTTCAAATGGCTGACGGCCATGTTGAAAGACCTCTAGGATTGCCTGAAGGGATAACTCTAACCACTTGTGGGGTAGAGTTTGAACACATCTTTGCTATATGTGACTTTGGCAAAAATAAAGTCTATGAGATGATCCTAGGAAGACCCTTCCTATGACAATTGCAAATAGTACAAGATTGGGGAACCAACTCCTTATACTTACAACATTTAGGGATCACCACCAAGGTCCATCTAAAGGATTATACCTTCAAAGACGTACCACCCCTACAATGGAATCCTATCCACAAAGCAAAAAAACGTCATTGTGATGAGAAGGGTTATGATATTTTAGTGTTCATGTGTCAGCCCTTGCTAGAAGAATGTGACCCTAGTGATGTCATAGAGAAAGAAGAGGATGATGATGATCTAGAGTCCATTGTGATGGATAGTTGCTTTAATTCAGAGGAGCACTATCTAGAAGGAATAGAATTATTTAGTAAAAAAGAAGAAGAACCTCTCACAAGAATCAAAACTGTAAATTCCAAGGATGGAAGTGAAGGTGTTCAAAAGAAAAAGAAAAGGAAAGCAGTGAAACAAGAAGAGGAGGAATCATTGTTTGAAGTACCAGAGAATTTCAAGAAATATGAAGTTGAAGACTAAAAAATTCTGGTACGAATGCCTAAGAGAGAGGCCATCACAGGAAAAGCATATGACAATAAAGAAAAGACCAAAAAAATTGTTATAACCATTGAAGGGAACGAAGAGCGATGTACTTACATAGAAGATGATCTAAGTGCAAAAGAAGAAGCAAAGCTTGTAGCTTTATTAAGGGATTACATGGATGTGTTTGCGTGGCACTATAAAGACTTGAAGGGAGTAGGTCCAAAAATATGCTCTCATACGATCCCCATGGTAGCTGATGCCAAGCCCATGAAACAAAAGCCCTACACATATAATGACACTTATGCTGCAAAAATAAAAGAAGAAATTGATAGGTTGATTGAAGCTGGATTTATTTATGAGATTGAGCATACCAAATGGGTGTCCCCCATTGTAGTGGTGCCCAAGAAGAATGGAAAGTTGCGAGTGTATTAACCTTAAAAAAGTTAATACCGCTATGATCAGAGATAGCTATCCGCTTCCAATCATCGAACATTTATTAGAACGTGTTGCAGGCAAGGAAGTTTATAGCTTTCTTGATGGATTTTCAGGTTACAACCAAGTAGACATTGCCCCAGAAGATCAACATAAGACTGCTTTTACCACAGAGTGGGGAATCTTTGCATTTTGTGTGATGCCATTTGGGCTCACCAATGCACCTGCAACATTCCAAAGGCTCATGTATCATGTCTTAAAAGAGTTCCTGTGAAAGAGCTTAGAAGTATATGTGGATGATTTATGTGTCCATTCCCGAGAAAGAAGATACCACATCCCTGAGCTCAGATAGATCTTCAACAAGTGTAGAGAATATCGAGTTTGTCTCAACCCAGAAAAGTGTGTGTTCATGGTACATCAAGGTAAGATCTTAGGTCATATTGTTTCGAAGAACGGAATATCAACAAATGAGGACAAAGTAAGAGCCATAGCAGAGTTGCCAAGGCCAAGGAATGTTAAAGAGGTACAAGCCTTTATGGGCCATTGTGGATATTACCGCAGGTTTATCCACATGTATGCAATCATAGATAAGCCTCTTTATGCCTTGCTAACAAATTTTGAGTGGAATGACGAATGCAAAAATTCCTTCAATGAGCTGAAAAGACGTTTGTGCACAACATCAATACTGAACAATCTTGATTGGAATAAACCATTCCATGTCCATGTCGATGCCTCCAATCATGCAATAGGATGTGTGGTAGCACAACCCACAGGTGAAGGAAATGTAGATTTGCCCATCGCATACACTAGTAGATAGGTAAATGCGATCGAGAAAAACTATACAACAATGGAAAGAGAAGGCTTAGGCATGGTATATGCTGTGAAGAAGTTTAGACACTACCTATTGGCCAATAAGTTCAAGTTTTTTATTGATCATCAAGCCTTATGGTATTTGGTCAATAAGCCTTGCATTACAAGATGCTTAGTAAGATGGTTCCTCTTACTAATGGAATATGACTTTGAAGTTGAAAGGTAGGACCCACCTTAGGGAGATCACTCTATCACATGACTTCAGGAGATCCACCGCACGGAGTGTCTGATGAATTGCCCGATGCTTGTGTGTTCCATTTAGAAGTTGTTCCTAAATGGGCAAATAAGTTGGTACCTCTCCTAACCTTTGGACCTGCAAATAAGAATACCAAAATAAACAAGGAAGAAATCGTAAAATCACAAAGATATCAAATATTGGCAGGAAGCATGTGCAAACAAGATACAAAGGGTGTATTAGCTTGTTGTGTCGAGGAGGATGAACATAGTAGCTGGTTGCAACAAGCCCATGAAGGATTGCTAGCAAATCACTACTCTAAACAACGAACATTGCAAAATCTGAAACATTTAGGAGTGTATTGACCTAGCATGGACAAAGAAATACATGAATGGATTAAGAATTGTCCAGTGTGCTAGAAGAGACCCCCAGTGTAGTATGCTACCCTTTATCACGTATCACTAATTCCAGACTGGAGTGCTCCATTGGTAGAATTTATGAGATCGAGAACACTACCCAGTGAGGCTCGCTTGCAAGAAAACTAAGCCTGGAACAAAAGGCTCAAGACTAGGCCTTCGTAGGAGATAACCTATACCGAAGGGGCAAATATGGTTACTTAAGATTGTGCGTTCTTGAATCAGATTATTTGAAAATATTAGAAACTGTACATAGTGGTGTTGCAGGTGGACACTTCGGTTCTCATCGAGTAATTAAGACGATTCTATTCTTAGGACTTTGGTGGCCCACTCTTCATATGGATGCACATACCTATGTGAAGAAATGTGACACATGCCAACGTGCACAATATCCGATTAGAAAAGATGAGGGGGGACATGCATTTTCGAAGTGGGATATAGACTTTGTAGGTCCTATTTAACCCCCCAACTAGAAACACCCATGCAGAATACTTTATTGTAGCCACAGATTACCTTACAAAGTGGGTGGAAGTCAAAGCCACAACAAAGAATGATGCTCACAACTAAGTTCTTATTTGAAAATGTGTTCACCAGATATGGGTTACCAATAGAGTTAGTAAGTGATAGAGGCACTTTTTGAATGAAGTCATTGAAAACCTTCTCCAAGAATTCTTTGTGATACATAAGAAGTATGCCCCCTATCATCCACAAGCTAATAGACAAGCCGAGAGCACCAATAAGATCCTATGTAATGTGTTGACAAAATTGGTAAATAATAAACGGTCTGATTGGGACAAACAACTTCATCATGCTATTTGGGCTTATCGAGTTGCCTACAAAACGGTGCTCAATGTGACCCCATTTCAGATGGTCTTCAAACAGAATGCTATGCTACCATTGGACTTTCTAATCCCTGCTTTGAAAGTAGCACAAGAGCATAAGTGGAATGAACACGAGTTTTTCTCTAGGATCTTTGATCTAGAATGCTTAGGTGAGACAAGGCTACAATTGGTAGGAGGCATCTATGCTGCAAAGAAAAGACAAAAGGCATACTTTGATGCACACATCAAGGATAACAGATTGAAAGAAGGAGATCTAGTGCTAGCGTATAGTGTATGCACTAAAGGAACATGCCCGTAAATTGGAAAAGCGAGGATATGGACCCATGATCATTAATCAAATTTCCACTAGCGGTGCTGTTCAATTGGCTACCTTAGAAGGTGACATCTTGCCAAACTATATTAGTGGATGTCGAGTCAAGCTATATCAAGAACCTCTTACAGAGGATATGCTAATGTGACTCAACACTTCTAAGAAGCAAAAAGAAGAAGAGTAGCGAGTTAGAGAAGAAGCACAAGTAGAGGCCAGAGAGCGCATTAGGAAAAATAAGTTAAGGCGACTAAGCCTAGATGTCAATCCTGAAGCTCCACGATATCACATGGCCATGTGTCAAACATCATGTACAATTGCTTCTTGAATAGTCGACCGACGTCCCTCTGTGACCATAGAGGTAGGATGAGGAAAGAGTGTAAGGACTGTGAGAGTGCTGATTGATTCAGGTGCAACAAATAGTGCAGTTAGAATTTCATACTACCAAGACCTGCAATTGAACATCAATCCCATTGAAGCCTATCTCATAGGGTTGGGAGGTGTGGAAACCCCTTGTCTAGGCGAGGTGGAGTTTCCCATTTAC
>CM035414.1:43943723-43988723 GCA_020310875.1 Ceratopteris richardii | reverse complement strand
ATAAGCCTTGATCCATTTATTCAATAAAATCTATAGCACAAGTAGAACTCCAATATGTTTTTTTACCTTTCAGTGGTGGTTAGGAAGATAAAACATTCATGTTAGAGCATACCACTTGTTGAGAATAATTTTAGGAGAGGATATAGAAGGCGTTAATGATGAATTTCCAAATGCTTACTTATCTAATCAATGTAGAAAGCATACCTTTGTTGGGTCTCGTCTCTAGTGCATATCCTAAAATCTAGACCAACCCCTAAACATTTACTTTTCTGAAGTACAAGTTCTAATATGTCATTCGAGTAAAGGGAAATTGCTTAAAGTATGTATTCCGAAAGAAAATAGACGATAGAACTATCAGCAGATAAGAAGGTTTCAACATCTTTGTGGCTACGCTGAAGATCGTAGTATGATGAATGGCGTAGACATGTGATGTTTGCTACAACGAGCCATTCTAGAAGTTGAATTGCATCACACAAAAAAGAAAACGAGGACTTACCAATGTCGAAATGCTCCACGCTTCATACTTATAGCAATGTCCCTATGCATTGATGGTCACAGGTTCGAGTCCTAGCGAACAACATAAGGAAGAAGAAGAAACTTGGAGCACAACACGCAATAATTAATGTATTACCACTAGAATGTACAAAGACAAAATGACCCATTAGGTCTATAGGCGTCTATATAAGCCAGGGGGAAAATACCTCCTAAAGAGGGAAAAAAGTACCCCGATGGCCGTAGTGTTTTCACACACATCACAACCTAAAATATATCAACAAATCCCCCCTCGGAGCAATGCGGTGAACAAGAATCTAGCACTCAAGTATAAGAAAGTCCCAAGCTATGTGGAATCAATCCACAAAAGGAAGTAAGCCTAAAGTTTTGCGAAAAGCTTCAAACTTCTCCCTAGGCAGAGCCTTTGTGAAAAGGTATGCAAAGTTTTCATGTGTGGGCACATATGCCAAGTTGATCTCTCCAGTAGACAACCTCTCCCTCACATAATGATAGTGCACCTCAATGTGCTTAGTGGAAGCATGGAACACAAGGTTCCTCGCAATTGCGAATGGGCTTCGATTGTCAGTGAAGATGGTGGTGGCAGAAGACTGAACGACACTCAAATCAGCCATAAGGCAATTAAGTCACACACATTGAACAGTCGCTGTGAAAGCTACCCTATACTCAGCCTCACAACTAGAAGTGGCCACAGTAGGCTACTTCTTGCTCAACCAAGATATGCATGAGCTACCAAGCATGAATCAAAAACCTTTGGTGGACACACGAGTGTCATAGCAACCAGCCGAGTCAGAGTAAAAAAAAGCATGTAAATCTGGCAGAAGTGGCCCCCCTTGCGATAAAACAATCGAAGTATCCGGGTACCACTCAAGTAGCAAACGATGCACTTAACCACCTGCCAATGCTTAACACTTGGGCAATGCATAAACCTGCTCATTCGTGAGATAGCAGTTTGAATATCTGGCTGATAATGCATAAGTAAATCAAGCATCCAACAGCCTGCTGATATAAAACAATATCAAATGCATCTCTAGCATCATGAAGACTCAATCGTATACCTATCTCCATAGGAGTGGCAATAGGTTTGTGTTCTTCAAGGCCAAAATGCTGCAATAATATGTCAATATATTTGTTTTCAAATAAAGCTATTCTATATCAACTTGCATAAATTGAATGCCCCAATATTGATGCAAATGCCCCAAATCTGACATCTCAAATGAGGCATGCATATCAGCTTTAAAATCAACAATATGCTTCTCATGAGGATCACTGAGCAGCATGTCATCAACATACACAACAATGATCAGAAGCACATCATTTGCACGCTTAACATATAAGGTGCTCTCAGTTGGACTGTTTTCGAAACCATGTGCAATCAAGCAGGCATGTATCTTTTCATACCAAGCACGGGATGCTTGCTTCAAACCATGTAATGCCCTTTTTCAACATGCACACTTGGTTTTCATGCCTTTTTTGCATAAAGCCATGGGGATGAAAAACATACACTTCTTCATGCAAGTCACCATTCAAAAATGCAGTTTAAATGTCCAACTGTTGTACATTCCAACCATGATGAGCTGCAAGTGCATAGATGCTATGAATAGTAATCATTCGGTATGTAGGTGCAAAGGTCTCATCAAAATCCATGCCTCTTTCTTGAGCATAACCCTTAGCAACAAGCCTAGACTTATACCTATCAACTGTTCCATCAGGCTTACACTTTAGCTTGTATACCCACTTAGTGCCAATGGCCTTCTTGCCATGAAGCAAGTCACATAAAGACTAGGTACAATTTTTCATAATAGCATCATATTCTGATTGCATAACAGCCATCCAATTTTTAGAATTTTGCGCTTCATCAAATGAAACACGATCATTCTCATCATAGAGACTAGCAGCCATATCATAGCAATCTGATGCAAAAGAAGCACTATGAGAGCTTGAACAAGTACGCTATGATAGAGGTGCATCTAATGTGCTATCTCGCAAAGTCTGCACCAACCACTTAGGCATAGTTTTTGCCTCCTCTATATCAGGTCTCTCATCAACAAGTGCATCACGTAAATCTACATCAGAAAATGGAATGATCAACATCATCAAATGAAATCTTTAAAGGCTAAAAAGTTTCCTCATTTGGACCAGCACTAGATTATCCACCTGTAAAAAGAGGTAGAAGGGTATCATACATGTCTTTGGAGCTAACTAATGTCTCCTTCGTACATGAAAGTAATGGCTGAATAGCATTTGCACAAAAACAACATCACTGCTAACCAAAATTCACTTAGTCTATGGATGATACAAATGATAGCCTTTGATTTCAAAACTATATCCAACAAAAATACATTTCACTGCTTTATCATCCAATTTCATTTGTTGTTGTTCAGGCACTAATGCATACGCCAGAAAACCAAAAATAGGCAGGTGAGCAACAGATGGCTTGGGACCATGCCAAGCCTCATATGGAGTGATAGATTGCAATGCTTTAATGGGAAACCTATTAAGTACATATGCTCCACACATAAGAGCCTCAAGCCAGAAACTATGTGGTAAAGCCTGACTCTTGATCATACACCTCACCGTCTCCATGAGTGACCTGTTCTTCCATTCAATAACTCCATTCTATTCAGGTGTATATGGCAGTGCACATTGACGTTTTATCCCACATTTAGCCGAAAATGCATTAAAATCAGAAGACATATAATCCCTCCCTCGATCAGAATGGAGGGTGCCCATTTTACATGCTGACATATTTTCAGCCAAAACTAGATACTGTTTGAAGCACATAAACACTTCAGAATTTGCTTTCGATGGATATAGCCATGCATGCCTAGAAAAATAATCAATGAAATTCACAAAGTAAAGATAGTTTCCAAAAGAGGGTGTCTGCATAGGACCACAAACATCACTGTGAACAAGCTACAATTTTTGAGTAGCTTGAATTAAACCATCTTTTGGGAATGAGGTACACTACATTTTTCCCAAAATAGAGCCTTCACATACATTTTTAAGAGGTGCCTCAAGTTTTGGCAGAGAGGGAACCATTTAAGATTTCTGGAGGTGTAGCAAACTAGCAATATTCAGATGAGCAAAGCATGCATGCCAAAGCTTTGCATCTCACAAAGCCTGAGAATCAAGTAATGCACATGTAGAATCATTCACCGATTTTTCATATTTTATAAGCTTATACAACCCACGACATAAAATTTTCAGAAGCAATAATGACATAGCCTTTTGATAGATTATGAAATGTACATCTGCCATCAACAAATTTCACAGCCAAGCGGCCAATCTCGGCTAAAGCTAAAACTGATAACATATTCTTATTGATCCCTGGCACAAATAAAGCATCCGACAATGTAAAAGAACTACCATCAACAGTAGTTAGAATGATCTTACCAACTCCCATGATAGGATAAGAGGAGTCATTGGCGCATTTGATAGTATTCCATGTAGGGGAAGGCTCGAGTGAAGTGAAGAAAATGCACTGCAAGGTAATATATTTGGTTGCCCCACTATCAAAGTACCAAACATTTGAGCCTACTATAGACATACACTATTCATGAGAAGATGGGTCATAACTGCGAACAATGGTAAATGCCCATTCTTCACTCTACATAAGATTAGTAGACTTTGTTTTGGGTGTAGAGGCCTCTGCAACAACCATTCTTGTCTCTTTCTTCCTTGCCTCTTTAGCAGCCACTTTTGGAAAACTCTTTATGGCATGATCGTTTCCTTTACAGTATTTGCAGAAAAATTTCTGCTTTTCTGTTTTCTTCGCGTCTCTGTCATCCTTCTTTGATTGTGTAGAATTAGCAGATTTTTGCTTACTAGTAGAAGAGCTCCATTTACCTTTGCCCTTCTAACTAGCCAAGAAAGCTTGATCTACAACATGCATAATGGACCTATTCTGCCTACACTAATCTTCCTGCAACACAACAGAGACTAACTCCTCAAATGTTAAGGCATTTGGATTGCCTTTCATCATCAGTCGAAGAGTAGAAGCAAAACTCTTACATGAATCTATAAGACCATTCAGAAACGTGTGCACAAGTGAATTTTCAGGAAAGACTTCATCAACTAAAATCAACCACTCCTTCAAATCTTGATCTTTGTCAAAAAATTATCCGTGGAATCTCCTTCATTTGTGTGCTCACTCTCCAATTTTTTTGAAGGTAAGTAACATGAGCTTCATTCCTTGCCTGATACAAAGTGGTTAATGTATCCCAAGCATCCTTTGCTATTTTGCAAGAGCGAATGTGGGGATCAATGGCATGTTTGACAGACAAGGCTACCAATGCATGTGCCTAAGCATCTCTTCCACCCAAACAAAGTTTCTATGTAGTAGGTGCAACAAGAACCGCAACACAAATAAGAATCTGAAGAATATCATCATCTTTAATGTCGTCTGCATCACCTTCGACAACTATGCTTGCAAGTGTAATAGGACTTTTTTCAACACCTTGCACAATATTTCAACAGCCAACATATCGAATACATCACTACTTTCAGTCATGGCCACTGACTAAAATACCCTGATGTAGACCTTTGGCACAAAAAGACAAAATTACCTACACAAGTGCTATGATACTATGTTCGGGGGCTGAAATGAGCTGAGATTGCATTTTTGACACCACAAAACCAAGCTTTTTGAACTCCCAATCATCGTGAGCATGCTCACTAATTTTCTATGATTCTAAGACTGTGACTAGAAGGGTGTCGGTGATGCCCTAGATGAAGCGATGACCTACTATAATACCAATTGTTGGAGTTTGAGGTTTGCAAAAGCACGTGAACATCACAAAGAAGAAGCTTGGAGCACAACACACAACACTGAATGTATTACCATTAGAATGTACAACGATAAAATGTCCCGTTAGGGCTATAGTTGTATATACAAGTCGAGGGAAAAAAACCTCCTAAAGAGGGAGAAAAGTATCTGGGAGGTCCTAGTGTGTTCACACACATCACTACCTAAAATATATCAACAATATGTACAAAGATAAGCAAACCATTAGGGTTATAGGCGTATATACAAGCCGGAAAAAAAAAACCTCCTGAAGAGGGAAAAAAGTGCTTCGACAGTCCTAGAGTGTTCACACACATCACTACCTAAAATATATCAAAAAATCCCCCCCTGGGAGTGATGTGATGCGGTGAACAAGGAGCTAGCACTCATGTATAAGGAAGTGCCTAACTATGTGGAATCAATCCATAAAAGGAAGTAAGCCCAAAGCTTTGCGGAAAGCTTCAAATTTCTCCCTAGGTAGAGCCTTTATGAAAAGTTATGCAACATTCTCTTGTTTGGGAACATATGCCAAATTGATCTCTCCAACAGAGAACCTCTCCCTGACATAATGATAGTGCACCTCAATGTGCTTAGTGCAAGCATGAAACACACGGTTCCTCACAATTTCCAATGTGCTCTAACTGTCAATGAAGATGGTGGTGGCATGAGATTGAACAATACCCAAATCAACCATAAGGCATCTGAGCCACACACACTCAACAATCACTCTGAAAGCTACCCTATATGCAACCTCACAACTAGAAGTTCCGACAGTAGGTTGCTTCTTGCTCAACCAAGATATGCATGAGCTACCAAGCATGAAGCAAAAACTAGTGGTGGACACATGAGTGTCATAGCAACCTTCCCAATCAGAGTGCATAAAACAATCCAAGTGGCTGAGTACCACTCAAGTAGCGAAAGATGCGCTTTACCGCGTGCCAATGCTTGACACATGGGAAATGCATAAACCTGCTCATCTCTGAGACATCAAACTGAATATCAGGCCGAGTTATGCATTAGTAAATCAAGTCATATCATGCTCATTTAGGCTCTCATAGTGCTCCTTTTGCATCAGATTGCTATGCTATGGCTTCCACTAGTCCCTGTGATGAGAATGATCTTGTTTCTTTTGATGAAGCACAAAATTCAAAAAATTGGATGGCTGCTATGCAATCAAACTATGATGGCATTATGAAGAATGGTACCTGGTCTTTATGTGATTTGTCTCTTGGCAAAAAGACCATTGGCACTAAATGGGTATACAAGCTGAAATGTAAACCTAATGGAACAATTGAGAGGTATAAAGCTAGGCTTGTTGCAAAAGGTTATGCTCAAAAAAGAGGCATTGACCTTGATGAGACCTTTGCACCCACATATCGAATGACTACCATTTGTAGCATCTGTGCACTTACAATCCATCATGGTTGGAATGTACATCAGTTGGAGATTGAGTTTCATTTATGAATGGTGACTTACATGAAGAAGTGTATGTTTTTTAGCCCATGGTTTTGTGCAAAAAGGGCATGAAAACAAAGTGTGCAAGTTGAAAAAATCATTATATGGTTTGAGGCAAGCACCACATGCTTGGTATGAAAAGATACATGCCTACTTCATTGCACATGGTTTTGAGAATAGTCCAATTGAGAGCACCTTAAGTGTTAAGTTTGCAAATGATGTGCTTTTGATCATTGTTGTCTATGTTGATGACATGCTGATCACTAGTCCTAATGAGAATCATATTGCTGATTTTAAGGCTGATTTGCATACCTCATTTGAGATGTCAAGTTTGGGGCATTTGCATCATTATTTGGGCATTTAGTTTATGACAATTGATGGTGGAATAACTCCTATGGAAACAGGTTTATGGTTGAGTCTTCAGGATGCTAGAGATGTATTTGATGTTGTTCTCCATCAATGCCTCTTGGATGCTTGATTTACTTATGCATAACTTGGCAAGATATTCAGTTTGTTGTCTCACAGATGAGCGGGTTTATGCATTACCCAAGTGTCAAGCATTGGCAAGCAGTTAAGCACATATTTTGCTACTTAAGTGGTAGCCCACAACTTGGATTGTTTTATCCCAAGGGAGGATCAATACTGCCAGATTTACATGCTTTTTTTTACTCTGATTAGGCTGGTTGTTATGACATTCATGTGTCCACCAGTGGTTTTTTCTTCATGCTTGGTAGCTCATAAATATCTTGGTTGAGCAAGAAGCAGCTTAGTGTGGCCACTTCTAGTTTTGAGGCTGAGTATAAGGGAGGTTTCACAACGATTGTTGAGTGTGTGTGGCTTGCCTTATGGATGATTTAGGTGTTGGTCATTCTTTTCCACCACCATCTTCACTAATAGTGAGAGCGCATTGGGAGTTGCAAGGAACCGTATGTTCCATGCTCGCACTAAGCACATTGAGGTGTACTATCATTATGTCAGGGACATGTTCTCTATGAGAGAGATCAATTTGGCGTATGTTCCCACATAGGAGAATGTTGTAGACCTTTTCACAAAGGCTCTGCCTAAGCAAAAGTTTCAAGCTTTCCACAAATTATTGGGCTTACTTCCTTTTGTGGATTGATTCCACATAGCTTGGCACTTCCTTATAAATGAGTGTTAGCTCCTTGTTCACTGCATCACTCCTAGGGGATTTGTTGATATATTTCAATAGTGATGTGTGTGAACACACTATGACCGCTGGGGCACTTTTTTCCCTCTTTTGGAAGTTTTCTTCCCCCAGCTTGTATCTATGCCTATAACCCTAATGGGCCACTTATCTTTGTACATTCACTTGGTAATACGTTCAATATTGTGTGTTGTGCTCCAAGCTTCTTCTTCTTCCTTGTGCTCTTCATGTGCTTTCACAAACCTCAAACTCCCACACACACACACACATATATGTATGTGTATATATATATGTATATGTGTATGTATATATATATATATATATATATATATATATATATATATATATATATATATATATATATATATATATATATATATATATATATATATATACACATATAATATATGTGTGTGTGTATGTATGTATGTATGCATGCATGCATGTATGTATGTATGTATGTATGTATGTATGTATGTATGTATGTATGTATGTATGTATGTATGTATGTATGTATATATATATATATATATATATATATATATATATATATATATATATATATATATATGTATGTGTGTGTGTGTGTGTGTGTGTGTAAGCTCCATGTACAAAATTATGAATTATATTGGATAACTAAGTGAAATACTTGCATGTAAACATCTTAATGCTGAATCGATAATAATTTAAAACATATTTCATCATTGTATCATTCATTGTTGAGTTGACATTAATTAATAATGATGATCATAATTCATCGCCATTTTCAAAATTATAAACTTAAATTATCACACATAATACATAAGATTGTAGATGATAAAAATTAGAATCACAGACCATTACATGAAAGTATTGTTGGAGTTTGAGGTCTACAGAAGCGTGCAAACAACACAAGGAAGAAGAAGCGTGGAGCTTAACACACAATACTGAATGAATTACCAAGAGAATGTATGAAGATTGTGACTCCTTAGGGCTATAGGCATATACACAAGCTAGGGGAAAAACCTCCTAAAGAGGGAAAAAAGTGCCCCGGAGGTCCTAGTGTGTTCACACACATCAGTACCTAAATATATCAACAAATCCGCCATGAGAGTGATGCGGTGCACAAGGATCTGGCACTCAAGTATGAGGAAGTTCCAAGCTATGTGGAATCAATCCACAAAAGGAAGTTAGCCCAAAGCATTGCTGAAAGCTTCAAACTTCTCCTTAGATAGAGCCTTTGTGAAAAGGTCTACAATGTTCTCCTGTGTGGGCACTTATGCCAAACTGATCTCTCTAGTAGAGAACCTATCCTTGACATAATGATAATGCACGTCAATGTGCTTAGTGCAAGCATGGAACATAGGTCCCTCGCAATTGCCAATGCGCTCTGACTGTTAGTGAAGATGGTGGTGGCAAAAGACTAACCAACACTCAAATCAGCCATAAGGCATCTGAGTTACACACACTCAACAATCACTATGAAAGCTCCCCTATACTTAGCATTAGAATTGGAAGTGGCCACACTAGGCTGCTTCCTGCTCAACCAAGATATACATGAGCTACCAAGCATGACGAAAAAACCACTAGTGGACACACAAGTGTCATAAAAACCAACCCAGTCAGAGTAAGAAAAATCATGTAAATATGGTGGTACTAATCTTCCCTTGGGATAAAACAATCCAAGTATTTGGGTACCACTCAAGTAGCAAGAGATGTGCTTAACTACCTTCCAATGCTTGACGCCTTGGAAATGCATGTGCTCATCTGTGAAATAGTAAACTGAATATCTGGCTAAGTAATGAATAAGTAAATCAAGCATCCAATAGACTGTTTATAGATAAAAACATCAAATGCATCGCCAGCATCGTGAAGACTCAACCCTAAACCTATCTCCATAGGAGTGGCAATAGGTTTACAGTCTTCAAGGCCAAAACCTTGCAATAGTGTGTCAATATATTTTGTTTGACACAAAGCTATTCCACCATCAATTTGCAGAAAACTAAATGCCCAAATAATGATGCAAATGCCCCAAATCTAACATCTCAAATGAGGCATGCATATCAGCCTTAAAATCAGCAATATGCTTCTCATGAGGACCAATGAGCAGCATGTCATCAACATACACAACAATGATCAGTAGCACATCATTTGCATGCTTAACATATAAGGTGCTCTCAGTTGGAGTATTCTCAAAACTATGTGCAATCAGGTAGGCATGTATCTTTTCATACCCAACACGTGGTTCTTGCTTCAAACCATATAATCCCTTTTTCAACCTACACACTTGGTTTTCATGCCCTTTCTACACAAATCCACAGGGCTAAAAAACATACGCTTCTTCATGCAATTCACCATTCAAAAATGTAGTTTTATTGTCCAACTGATGTACGTTCCAACCATGATGAGATGCAGTTGCACAGATGCTATGAACAGTAGTCATTCGGCATGTAGGAGCAAAGGCTTCATCAAAATCAATGCCTCTTTCCTAAGCATAACCCTTTGCAACAAGCCTAGCTTTATACATGTCAACTGTTGCATCAAGCTTATGCTTCACCTTGTATATCCACTTAGTGCCAATGGCCTTCTTGCCAAGAAGCAAGTCACATAAAAACCAGGTACTATTTTTCATGATAGCATCATATTTTGATTGCATAACAACCATCCAAATTTTTGAATTTTGTGCTTCATCAAATAAAACAAGCTCATTCTCATCACAGAGACTAGAGGCAGCTATAACATAGCAATCTGATGCAAAAGAAGCACTATGAGAGCCTTAACGTGTATGATATGATAGAGGTGCGTCCAACTTCCTATCATGCGAAAGTCTGCACCAGGCATTTTGGCATAGTTTTTGCCTTCTCAATATCAGCTCTCTTATCAACAAGTGCATCATGTAAATCTGCATAAAAAATAGAATGCCTTGCATAATCACATGAAACCTATAAAAGCTGAGAAATTGCCTCATTCGGACTAGCACTAGACGATCCACCTCTAAAAAGAGGCACCAAAGTATCATACATATCTTTGGAGCTAACATATGTCTCCTTAGTACATGAAAGTAATGGTTGAATAACATCTTCCACAAAAACATCACAACTAACCAAAATGCATTTAGTTTGTGGATAATACAAACCATAGCCTTTGCTTTCAGAAGACTACCCAAGAAAAATACATTTCACTACTTTATCATCCAATTTCCTGCATTGTTGTTCAGGCACTAATGCATATTCTAGACAACCAAAAACACACAGGTGAGCAACATATGGCTTACAACCATGCCAAACCTCATATGGAGTGATAGACTAAAATGCTTTAGTGGGACACCTGTTAAGTACATATGTTGCACACATGACAACCTCAAGCCAGAAACTATGTGGTAAAGCCTAACTTTTGACCATACATCTCACCATCTCCGTGAGTGACGTGTTCTTTCTTTCATCAACTCCATTTTGATGAGGTGTATATGGCACTATACACTGATGTCTTATCCCACGTTCAACCAGAAATGCATTAAAGTTAGAAGACATATATTCCCCCCTCGACTAGAATGGAGGGTGCCCATTTTACATGCTGACATATTTTTAGCCAAAACCAAAAAATGTTTGAAGCACATAAACACTTCGGACTTTTCTTTCAATGGATATAACCATGCATGCTTGGAAAAATCATCGATGAAATTCACGAAGTAAAGATAGTTCCCAAAACAAGGTGTCTACATAGGACCACATACATCATTGTGAACAAGCTACAATTTCATAGTATCTCCAACTGAACCATCTTTTGGGAAGGAGGAATGCTGCATTTTGCCCAAAATACAACCTTCACATACATGTTTACCAGGTGCCTCAAGTTTTGCCAAAGAGGACACCATTTTAGATTTCTATACGCATAGCAAACTAGCAAAATTCAGATGACCAAAGCATGCATGCCAAAGCTTTGAATCTGACATAGTCTATGAGCTTATATAGCCCGAGACATAAAATGCCAGAAGCAATAATGATATCACCATTTGATAGATAATGAACTGTACATCTGTCATCAACAAATTTCACAACTAAGCCAATCTTGGCTAATGCTGAAATTGAAGATAAATTCTTTATGATCCTTGGCACAGATAATGCATCCGACAATGTAAAACAATTACCATCAGCAGTAGTCAAAATGATCTTACCAACTCCCATGACAAGATAAGAGGAGTTTTTGGCGCATGTGATAGTATTCCCTACAAGGGCAGGCTCGAGTGAAGTGAAGAAAGTGCATTGCGAGGTAATATGTTTGGTTGCCCCACTATCAAAGTACCAAACATCTGAGTCTATTGCAGACACACACTATTCATGAGAAGATGGGTCATAACTGCAAACAGCAGTAAGTGGCCATTCTTCATTCTGCACGAGATTAGTAGACTCTGTTTTGGGTGTAGAGGCCTCTACAACAACCATTCTAGCCTCTTTCTTCCTTGCCTCTTTAGCAACCACTTTTGGACAGCTCTTTATGACATGATCATTTCCTTTATAGTATTTGCAAAATAATTTCTACTTTTCTGTTTTCTTTTCGTCTCTATCATCCTCGTTTGATTGTGCAGAATTAGCAAATTCTTGCTTACTAGTATAAGAGCTCCATTTACATTTACCCCTCTAACTAGCTAGGAAAGTTTGATCTGCAACACGCATATGGACCTGTTCTGCCTAGACTGACCTTCTTGCAACAAAACAGAGACTAACTCCTCAAATGTTAAGGCATTTGGATTTCCTTTCATCATAAAATGAAGAGTAGAAGCAAAACTCTGATATGAATCAAGAAGACCATTAAGAACAGTCTGCACAATTGAACTGCCGGTTAAGACTTCATCAACAGAAATCAAATTGTTTCTTCAAATCTTTGATCTTTGTTAGAAAACTATCCATGGAATCTCCTTCATTCATGTGCTCACTCTCCAACTGTTTTTGGAGGTGAGCAAAAGGAGCCTCATTCCTTTCCTATTATAAAGTGGTAAGTGTATCCCAAGCATCCTTAGCTGTTCTACAAGAGCGAATGTGAGGAACAATAGCACGTTTGGCAGAAAAGGCTATCTATGCATGTGCCTTAGCATTTTTGCCATCCCAACAAATTTGCGTTGTAATAGGTGCAATAGGAACCACAACATGAACACGAACATGAAGTATATTGTCATCATCCTCAATACTATCTAAATCACCTTCAGCAACTCTGTTTGTAAGTGTAATAGGATGTTTTTCAACACCCTACACAATATTCCACAATCCTTTTGCAACCAATACATGACGCATCATATAAGCCCATAATGAGTACTTAGTACAGTCCAACTTATCCTCAATAGCCAACATACATAATACATCACTACTTTCTGTCATGGCCATTGAATAAAATACCCTCATGCAAAAAAATGATTGTATCTTAGAAAGTTGAAGAGAACTATCCTGTCAAGTTTTGCTAAACTTGTAATAGACTTCAAGACGCTTATATTAGTGAACCAAAACTTGTATATATCTTTGGCACAAAAAGACAAAATTGCTTGCACAAGCACTGCGATAGTGTGTTCGGAGTCCAAAATTATTTCAGATCATGATTTCGACGCGATGGAGCAAAGCAATTTCGATCTCTTAATCAGATTGAGTATGCTCACCAATTTTCATGTGATTCTGAGGCTGTGACTGGAGGCTTGTCAAGGATGCCCTAGATGAAGCGGCGACCTGCTCTGATACCAATTGTTGGAGTTCAACGTCTATGGAAGCATGCAAACAACACAAGGAAGAAGAAGCTTGGAGCACAACACACAATACTAAATGAATTACCAAGAGAATGTACAAAGATAAGTGATGCATTAGGGCTATGGGCATATATACAAGCTGGGGGAAAAAACCTCCTAAAGGAGGAAAAAAGTGCCTCGACAGTCCTAGTGTGTTCACACATATCAATACCTAAATATATCAACAAGAATACATAATATATGAAATATATCATGGTTCATGGCTTGTGTGACATGTCTTAACAAAAGAATCAAGATTCAAAAATATAATATTCTCATTATCATAAATAAAGACGTGCAACTTAAAAATATCTTCAAAATATTTGCATCAAGGAAATTTTAAAAACTTCGTGCCCAACAAATTAAAGGAATTTTATTTTGGGGAAAAAATTCATGAATGTTTTATACTATGCCTTCATGATTTCATCATCTTCTCTATCATATGGATTTCTCTTGATAAACACTTCACATGATAGCTATGTACTTCTTCACATGATAGTTATGGACTCCTTTTTGCATACTAGCTATATACTCCTTTTGGCATACTATTTCTTGATATATTCTTTCTTTTTCTTGGTGCCAAATTTTTTCGCTTGTGCACATTGATTTTTGTTCAAAATTGTCTCTCTACAAAAGGATTGCTTCAAGCCATTCCATGGGAACTGTTGGTGAAAGACAATCAACAATTGAAGGTCTTTAAGTCCGCAGAAACTTCATCAAAAAAAGTCACCGGAAGGTCACCGGAACAGTACCGGAAACTCACAGTAAAGTCACCGGAATGTTACCGGAAATGATCACTTTTATAGGTTTCTGTTTATGAAGAGTTGAAAGATGAAAGAATGAAGAAAAGACAAAGTCTTGGAGCTTGGAAGAAAAACCGGAAAAAGATGTACACATATGTACAGTAGTATAGTCATCGTCATAAGGTTGTACAAATTTATCTATAAATACCTTAGAAACTTTCGGGGCAAAGGAGAGAGAAGGAGAAATGAGATGAGAGGCAAGTATGAGAAGAATGAGAAGTTAGATGTCATGAGACATATGAAAAGTTAGTTGAGTTTTCCTCTCATCACTCAACTGTAACTTTCTGAGTAATCGAAGAAATATTGCGCCGAAATTTCTGTGTGTTCTTCATCTGTGATAGATGATTTGTGAAATCCTTTTGAGGATATCTAAGTCTATAGTTAATTAATATATAGCTTAAGTTTCAGAGTTTAATTGTAAACAGAAAACGAGAATTGTCAGTAGGAACATTCATATGTGTTGAGTGTTCAAAGTTTACTGAAACAGGCGCATTTCCAGTGATCAATGTTTTGATCATTTCTCAGTGCATACTTTAAAGTTTTGCATGAGTGAGAGCTTAATCTTTAAGTTAGAAGATAAGCTATTCGTAACCAGAAGCATTTACTTAAACGAGTTCTATTCAAGGAGAACCAAGTCTTAGAAGTTGCAGATGTAAAATAGACTGTTCAGAATGACAGTTTCAGACATAGGTAACTTGTGAAGTTGATTTCTCAAGTTATACTAAAGCTTTTAGAGTAATTTCACTTGAAAGAGGTGCGCAATCTCTAGGCGACACTTCATACAAAGTTTCATAAAAAAACTTTACATGTTTGATAGATTAATTTGAAGAAATCGTGCAGCAGAATTTTGTGTTGTGAAGTTTTTGACTTACTCTTGGTATAGAGGTGCTCTAATCACAAGAGTAGGTTATTCTTTTGGAGATTAACACTCTCCATCAGTGGTATCAGAGCAGGAGACATCAAAATCAAGAAAGGAGGATCCCGATTGCTGCGGTTACAAAGAATTCAACAACTGAAGAACTAAAAGGTGAAAGCTTGAAGGCAAAATCTGAGGAAGAGATCATACGACATCAGGAAAGACAAACGGAGTCTAATTTGAAGCAAAGGTACATATATTATTCATAAAGGTTGAAGATTTCAAATACACAGGTAGACACAAGATGGGAGATTCTCTACAGATAGAGAAACTGGATAGGGAAAACTATCCTGCGTGGTCAATGAGGATGGAAGCTCATCTTATGAGCAAAGATTTGATAGCTTATATCACAGGAGAAGAAGAAAAGCCACAGTTCAGAGATCCTAGTGTTCCGACTAGGGAAGAGTTAGCAGATTTGAAAAACTGGATGAAGAAAGATGCTCAAGCTAGGAGCATTATCTATATGGCAGTCAATGATTACTTGTTACCTCATATTCGAGGTCTTGAAAGTGCAACTGACATTTGGAATGCGTTGGAGGAGCATTTCCAGAATACTACTAAGTCAAGGAAGGCATCCTTATGGGCAGAGTTTACAACCTTCAAGAAGAAGGCTTCTCAATCCATTTCAGACTATGTGACAAGGATGAAAGATATTGCAGATGCATTAGGAGCTGTTGATGAAGACATTGAGGAGGATAAATTGGTAAGGCAAATCCTTACAGGTTTGAGAGGTGATGACAAATGGAAGCCATTCATTTTGTCTACAGAGTTATCACTTGATCATTTCACTCCTGATTTAAATCAGTTGCTAGGTCATATGCTAACATTTGAGAATGATGTTAAAGGAGATGGTGACAAGAGTGCAGGTCATGCAATGTACTCAAAAGATAAGAAGAAGAATAGCAAAGGAAAGCAACAAGCAGGTGAAGATGAAGGAACAACTACTCAAGCCAACTTCCTAAGAGGAAGAGGAGGTGGCAAAGGTAGAGGAAGAGGAAGAAACAACAAGGATGGAGGTAAAGCTTGCTGGATTTGTGGTAAGACAAATCATTTAGCTAATGATTGTTGGCACAATACTCAAAGTAATAATGGGTATAGTCAAAGTTACAATACAAGAGGAAGAGGTGGCAGAAATCAAAGAGGAAATTTCAGAGGCAGAGGTGGTAGGAGTTACTTTGGAAGAAATACAGGTAGAGGATTCCAAAGTCAACAATATAACAATACCTACTACAATTATGCTTCAGAACAGAAGGAGGATTCAACATTGATATTGAATGCTACTTGTGAAAGGCAGAGTGAAGATCAAAGAGTCTTCTACATTGACTCAGGGTGTAGCAATCACCTGAGTGGTAACATATCATTGATGACTGATTTGGAGAATAAAGTTTCTAATCATGTTGTTCAAACAGGTGACAACACAAAGCATAAAGTGAAGTCAATTGGATCAGTGAAAGCTAAAGACGGTAGTACCTTATTGGGTAAGGTTCTGTATGTTCCTACAATTCCTAAGAATTTGATAAGTGTAGGACAAATTGTTGAAAAGGGATATGAAGTAAGATTCACTAATGAAGGAGTATACGTGGAAGATCCCAGTCAAGGGTATAAACAGATTGTTTCAGGAAAGAAAGAAGGAAGGCTGTTTACACTGAAGATTCAAGGCAACATTGGTCAGGCCATGTTTACATATGCAGGACATAAGATTTCTGAGTTAGATCTTTGGCACAAGAGGCTTGGACATTTCAATGAAAGAGGTATTAAAGATATGGTTAACAATGGGTCAGTGCTTGGATTGCCTAATGTTGCAGGTCAACATATGACATACAAATGTGAGGCATGTCAATTAGGTAAGGCTCATAAGCATTCCTATTCCAAGCATGGTTTTATGTACTCAGAGAAGCTTGAGTTGGTACACACAGATGTGTGGGGACCATCAAAGGATTTTAGTATAAATGGGTCAAGATATTATGTGATTTATGTTGATGATGCTACTAGATGGATCACTATCTATGTGATCAAGGATAAGTCAGAAGTATTCAATACATTCAAACATTATCATGCATATGCAGAAAGAACTACAGGTCATAAGTTGAAGAGACTAAGATCAGATGGAGGGGGAGAGTATTTCTCCAACGAATTCAGTGATTACTTATGGAATGCAGGTATAAAAAGGGAAGTTACTTGCAGGTACTCTCCTCAACAAAATGGTGTAGCAGAAAGGAGGAATAGGACTCTTGTTGAGTTTGCAAGGTCCATGATGAATGAGAAAAGTTGCCCTAATTATTTGTGGGCTGAAGCTGTAAATACAGCTACTTATTTGGTTAATAGGTTACCATGTAAAGCCTTGCAGGGTATGACACCATATGAGGCTTGGTGGGGTAAGAGACCTACCCTGGATCATTGCAGAGTATTTGGATGTGTGGCATATGCATATGTGCCATCACAATTAAGACACAAATTGGAACCTAAAGCTGAAAAATATGTTTTCATTGGTTATGATGACAAACAGATGGGATACAGGTTGTGGAATCCATCCACAAAACATTTTCTGGTTTCGAAAGATGTTACGTTTGATGAGCAAAGTTCTTGGTATGCAGGAACAGTTAATAGCAATACAGGTGATGAAGAAGAAGTGAGTCAGAAGAAAGGTAAATCAAAGGTTCAAATAATTGATGAAGAAGAAAATTATGAAGTGCAGGAAGAAGTTGAAGAAAGGTCAAGATTTGATCCTGAGTGTGAAGAACCAGAAACCTCAAGGAGTGGAGAACTCAGAAGGTCATCAAGAAATAGATGGCAACCTACAAGGTACAGTTATGATACTTCATTTTTGGCTACGAAAGATTATGCTTACATAATGAAAGCAGATGAAGACCCTTCTACATATGAAGAGGCAAAAGGTAAGGAAAAATGGGAGAAAGCTATGCAAGAAGAACATGATGCATTGGTGGAAAATCAAACATGGGATTTAGTTCCTAAACCAAATAGCCAGAAGATTATTGGATGCAAGTGGGTCTACAAGACCAAGAGATTTGCAGATGGAAGTGTGTCTAGATACAAAGCTAGACTTGTTGTCAAAGGGTTTGCTCAAACATATGGAGTTGATTATGATGAGACTTATAGTCCAGTGGCAAAGATGACAACCATCAGAACACTCATAGCTGTTGCTGCGTGTAAAGGTTGGAAGTTATGTCAGTTAGATGTGAAAAATGCTTTTCTGAATGGTTATATTTCAGATGATGTGTTCATGGAGCAACCTCAAGGGTTCAGAGATAAAAGGTATCCAGATCATGTGTGCAAGCTCAAGAGAGCTTTGTATGGCTTGAAGCAGGCCCCAAGAGCATGGAACTATAGACTTGTAAAGTTCTTGAAAGAACTTGGTTTTCAGGTGTCTGAAGCAGATAGTAGTCTGCTTATAAAAGCAAATGATAATGGTTTCATATACATGTGCATATATGTTGATGATATAATTTTTACAGGAACAGATGAAGAAGGAATACAAAGACTTAAGAAGCAAATGGAAAAGGAGTTCAAGATAAGTGACTTGGGAAACTTATCTTACTTCTTGGGTATGGAGATCACATATACTCAACATGGAGTATTCGTGACCCAAGAAAGATATTTGAAGAACTTGTTAATCAAGTTTAAAATGAATGATTGCCGGATAGCACCTACTCCAATGGAGGTGAATCATAAATTGAGTAAGTTTGGAGGTGAAGAATTCAAGGACGTGAGACAATATCAGAGTTTGGTTGGTAGTCTTATCTATGCTACTTTAACCAGACCTGATTTATCATATGCAGTAGGAGTATTGTCTCAATTCATGCACTGTCCAAGGAAAGAACATTGGATTGCAGGACAAAGGGTGTTGAGGTACATTAAGGGTACACTCAAAGAAGGTTTGTATTATGGTTTTACATCAGATACAAATATCAAAATATACAGTGATGCAGATTGGGCAGGTAATCCAGATGATAGAAGGTCAACCTATGGATACATGTGTTATGTGGGAGATAAGCTAATCTCATGGTGTTCCAAGAAGCAACATACAGTTGCTTTGTCTTCTACCGAAGCTGAGTACAAAGGCATGGTTGAAGCCGCAAAGGAAGTGATTTGGCTAAAGACTTTAATGAAGAATTTTGACACTATACAGAGGACACCAATTATATTTGGAGATAACATGAGTTCATTATATTTAGCTGCTAATCCTGTTTTCCATGCCAGGACTAAACACATTGAGATTCAGTATCACTTTCTAAGAGAGAAGGTGATGGATAAAGAGATTGAAGTAATCCATACTTCAACAAAAGATCAGATAGCTGATATGCTTACAAAAAGTTTGGATGGACCAAAGTTACAAAGGTTTAAAGATATGGCAGGAATAAAGAAGACAGAGAAAACCTCAATTGATGATTGAGGGGGAGCTGTTGGTGAAAGACAATCAACAATTGAAGGTCTTTAAGTCCGCAGAAACTTCATCAAAAATTTCCTTAAAAAAGTCACCGGAAGGTCACCGGAACAGTACCGGAAACTCACAGTAAAGTCACCGGAATGTTACCGGAAATGATCACTTTTATAGGTTTCTGTTTATGAAGAGTTGAAAGATGAAAGAATGAAGAAAAGACAAAGTCTTGGAGCTTGGAAGAAAAACCGGAAAAAGATGTACACATATGTACAGTAGTATAGTCATCGTCATAAGGTTGTACAAATTTATCTATAAATACCTTAGAAACTTTCGGGGCAAAGGAGAGAGAAGGAGAAATGAGATGAGAGGCAAGTATGAGAAGAATGAGAAGTTAGATGTCATGAGACATATGAAAAGTTAGTTGAGTTTTCCTCTCATCACTCAACTGTAACTTTCTGAGTAATCGAAGAAATATTGCGCCGAAATTTCTGTGTGTTCTTCATCTGTGATAGATGATTTGTGAAATCCTTTTGAGGATATCTAAGTCTATAGTTAATTAATATATAGCTTAAGTTTCAGAGTTTAATTGTAAACATAAAACGAGAATTGTCAGTAGGAACATTCATATGTGTTGAGTGTTCAAAGTTTACTGAAACAGGCGCATTTCCAGTGATCAATGTTTTGATCATTTCTCAGTGCATACTTTAAAGTTTTGCATGAGTGAGAGCTTAATCTTTAAGTTAGAAGATAAGCTATTCGTAACCAGAAGCATTTACTTAAACGAGTTCTATTCAAGGAGAACCAAGTCTTAGAAGTTGCAGATGTAAAATAGACTGTTCAGAATGACCGTTTCAGACATAGGTAACTTGTGAAGTTGATTTCTCAAGTTATACTAAAGCTTTTAGAGTAATTTCACTTGAAAGAGGTGCGCAATCTCTAGGCGACACTTCATACAAAGTTTCATAAAAAAACTTTACATGTTTGATAGATTAATTTGAAGAAATCGTGCAGCAGAATTTTGTGTTGTGAAGTTTTTGACTTACTCTTGGTATAGAGGTGCTCTAATCACAAGAGTAGGTTATTCTTTTGGAGATTAACACTCTCCATCAGGAACCTCCCTTAATCTAGGAGCTTTTTAGGGAGAGTCACAAGTCCCACAATCGGACATTTGCATAGAGCTAAAAGGCACCCCGCACGGTCCTATCCCCCCATCCAAGAAGACAGATACAAAGGCCACGTGCCCTCATAGGTACGAAATACTGGAGGCGAACCTCTCTCTTGTAGGCTTAAGGTACATCCTATGCATTATATACTTGCATGTTCTATTAATAATTTGTATGTGGGATTTATGCACTCTATACGTGCATGTTACATAAGAACACTAAATTCTTTTTTAGGCTTATGGATTTAATTATTTATGATAAATAACATGTGGAGGCACTCACATCTCTAAATTTAGAGTAAAAGTGGATAAAAGTAAGAAGGAAAGGAGAGGTGTCTATTTTTAGACAAGGAACGTGCTTCTGTTGACACCCTCTCAATAAAAAGAGTGATTAATGTACATGTGTATAAAGATAATCTATTCTTGAACCTCCACTTCACTTCATACTTCAAGATTCAATCTTTTCTTTATTTCTTCACTCCTAAGCTTCATCTAATCATTAATTGATGATTGTTTTGCTCCAACAACTCCCCCTCAATCATCAATTATGATTACCTGCATCTTCTTTATTCCTGCCATATCTTTAAATCTCTGCAACTTAGGTCCATCCAAACTCTTTGTTAACATATCTACAAGTTGATCTTTTGTAGGATTATGCATGATCTCTATCTCTTTATCCATAACCTTCTCTCTCAAAAAATGATATTGAATCTCAATGTGTTTAGTCCTAGCATGAAACACAGGGTTAACTACCAAATACAAAGAACTCATGTTATCTCCACGAATGATAGGAGTACTCTGATTGATATCAAAAATCTTCATGAGAGTTTTTAGCCATATGAATTATTTTGTAGCTTCTACCATATCTGCTTCTGTAGATGACAAAGCAACTGTATGTTGCATCTTAGAACACCATGAAATTAATTTGTCTCCCATATAACACATACCCATGTGTTGATCTTCTATCATCATAGTTACCTGCCGAATCTGCATCACTATACATCTTGATTCTTGTATCTGATGTGAATCCATAATACAAACCTTCTTTAAGTGTGCCCTTGATATATCTTGGCACCCTTTTTGACCTGCAGTCCAATGTTCCTTTCTAGGATAATGCATGAATTGAGATAGAAATCCAACTGCATATGATAAATCAAGCCTTGTTAATGTAGCATAAATCAAGCTACCCATGAAAAATCTGATAAAACTTCATATTTTCGAATTCTTCTCCTCCATATCTACTCAATTTGTGGTTCATCTCCATTGGGGTTGATGCTATCCTGCAATCTTCCATTTTAAATTTGATTAGAAAATTCTCCAAATACCTTTCTTGAGTCACATATACTCCATGTTGAGTATATAGAATCTCCATTCCCAAAAAATATGATAAATCTCCCAAGTCATTCATCTTGAATTCTTTCTCCATCTACTTCGTAAGCATTTGTCTGCCTTTTTCATCTGTACCTATGAGTATTATTTCATCAACATAAATACAAACATAAATAAATCCATCTTCACTTGCTTTGACTAGCAAGCTACTATCTTCCTTTGATGCTTGGAAACCAAGTTCCTTCAAGAACTTCACAAGCTTGTAATTCCATGCCCTTAGGGCCTACTTCAACCATACAAAGCTCTCTTGAGCTTACACACATGATTTGGATAAAATTGATCTTTAAAACCATCTGCTTGTTCCATGTAAACTTCATTTAAAATATAACCATTTAAAAATGCATTCTTCACATCTAATTGAGACAATTTCCATCCTTTGCATGCAGAAATAGCTATGAGAGTATGGTTGTCGTTTTTGCAACAAGACTATAGGTTTCATAATGGTCCACACATGTATCTATGCATATCCTTTTACAACAAGTCTAGCTTTATACCTAGACACACTTCCATCTGCATACCTCTTTGTTTTGTAGACCCATTTGCATCCAATCACTTTCTGATTACTTGGTTTGGGTACTAAGTCCCAAGCCTCATTCTCAATGACTGCATCATATTCTTCCTTCATAGATTTCTCCAAATTCTCCTTTCCTTTTGCCCCATCATATGTAGAAGGATCTTCATCTGTTTTTATCATGTAAGCATAGTCTTTAGTAGTCAAGAATGAAGTATCATAGCTATACCTTATGGGTTTCCTTTTGTTCCTTGATGATCTCTTGAGTTCTCCACTCCTTGAAGTTTCTGGTTCATCATATTCTGGATCAAACCTTGGCAATTCTTCACCATCAATTGGAGCTTCAACATTCTCTTCTTCGTCAGAGATTTGAACCTTTGATTTACCCTTCTTTTGACTCAATACTTCTTAAAGTCTTACATAAGCACTATTTGTACCTGTATACCAACTACCTTGCTCATCAAATGTAACATCCTTTGACACAAGAAATTGCTTTGTAAATGGACTCCACAACCTATATCCCATTTGCTTATCATTATAACCAATGAACACATATTTTTAGCCTTTGGTTCCAATTTATGCCTTAATTGAGAAGGAACATAAGCATAGACTAAACAACCAAATACTTTGCAATGATCTAATGTAGGTCTCTTACCCCACCAAGCTTCATATGGTGTCATACCCTAAAATCTTTACATGGTAGCCTATAAACCAAGTATGTGGATGTATTTACAACCTCAGCCCACAAATAGTTAGGGAAATTCTTCTCTTTCAACATTGACCTTGCAAATTCAACAAGAGTTCTATTTCTCCTTTCTGCTACACCATTTTGTTGAGGAGAGTACCTGAAAGTGACTTCTCTTTTATACCTGCATTCCACAAATAATCACTAAATTCTTTTGAGAAATACTCTCCCCCTCCATGTGATCTTAATCTCTTCAATTTTTGTCGTGTAATCATCTCTGCATATACATGATAGTGTTTAAATGTGCTAAACACTTCTGACTTATCTTTGATCACATAAATAGTGATCCAGCGGGTACCATCATCAACATAAATGATATAATATCTTGGACCATTTATGCTAAAGTCCTTTGAAGGACCCCACACATCTGTATGCACTAGTTCAAGTCTTTTTGAATACATGAAACCTTGTTTATTATATGATTTCTTATGAGCCTTACCTAATTGACATGCTTCACATCTGTATCTCATATGTTGACTTGCAACATTAGGCAATAAAAGTACTAAACCATTGTTAATCATTTCTTTAATACATCTTTCATTGAAGTGTCCAAGCCTTTTTTGCCAAAGATCCAACTCAGATATCTTTTGCTCTCCATATGTGAACAAGGCATCTCCAACATTACCTTGTATGTTCAATGTGAAAAGCCTTCCTTCTTTCTTGCATGCAAGAATTCACTTATACCCTTGATTAGGGTCATCAACATAAACTCCATCATTAGTGAACCTCACCTCATATCCTTTTTCTACAATTTGTCCTACACTGATCAAATTCTTTGGAATTGTAGGAACATATAGAACCTTGTTCAAAAGAGTACTTCCATCTTTGGCCTTCACTGATCCAATAGACTTCACCTTGTGCTTTGTATTATCACCTGTTTGGATTGTATGATTAATTACTTTATTCTCCAAATCAATCATCAAAGCAATGTTGCCACTCAGATGATTGCTACATCCTGAATCAATATAAAACACTCTTTGGTCTTCACTTGGGACTTCACATGTTGCATTCATGATTAGGGTTGAGTCTTCCTTCTGATCTGATGCATAATTGTAGTAGGTATTGTTATAATATTGGCCTTGAAAGCTTCTTCCACCATTCTTTCCAAAGAAGCCTCTACTACCTCTACCTCTGAAACTTCCTCTTTGATTTCTTCCACCTCTGCCTCTTTGATTATAATTCTGCTTAAAGTTGCTAACACTTTGATTATTATGCCAACACTCATGAGCTAGATGATTAGTCTTACCACATATCCAAGAAGCTTTGACATTGTCCTTGTTGTTTCTGCATCTACCTCTACTTCTACCACTTCCTCTTCCTATTAGCAAGTTTGCTTGACTTGAAGTACCTTCATCTTCAATTGATTGTTGCTTTCTTTGCTAGCCTTCTTCTTATCCTTGGAATACATTGCTTGACCTGCACTCTTATCAATATCTCCCTTGATATCATGCTCAAAAGTTAGCATATGTCCTTACAATTGATTCAGATCAGGAGTGAATGATCTAATGAAAGTTCTATTGATAATATGAAGGGCTTCCACTCCTCATCTCCTCTCAGACCGGTGAGAATTTATCTTAAAAATTTATCTTCTTCAATGTCTTCATCAACTGCACCTAAAGAATCAACAATGTCTTTCATCTTTGTCACATATCAGATATTAATTGTGAGGCTTTCTTCTTGAATGTGGTAAATTCAGCCCATAGTGATGCCTTTCTTGATTTGGTTGTATTCTGAAAATGCTCCTCCAAAGCATTCCATATATCACTTGCACTTTCAAGTCCTCTGATGTGAGGAAGCAAGTAATCATTCACCGCCATATAGATAATGCTCCTTGTTTGAGCATCCTTCTTCGTCCAAACCTTCAAGTCTGCAAGCTCCTCCTTAGTTGGAACACTAGGATCTTTAAATTTTGGCTTCTCTTCTTCTCCCATGATGTGTCCCATTAGATCTTTGCTCATAAGATGAGCTTCGATCCTCATAGACGAAGCTGGATAGTTCTCTCTATCAAATTTCTCAATTTGGAGACTATCTCCCATTCTTTTTTTTTCACCTATACTATCAAATCTTTAACCTTATGAGTAGTGAATATACCTTTGCTTGATGGATATTACACACTCAACTTATGATCTAATAATCTATTTCTCATCTAATCTTCATCTCTCATACATATCATGTCTATATATATATATATATATATATATATATATATATATATATATATATATATATATATATATATATATATATATATATATATATATATTTATTTATTTATTTATTTATTTATTTATTTATTTATTTATATACATATACATATGGATGTGGATTTGACACTATTTCAAAGTATACGTGAAGTATTTACAAGATTAATGTACATGTGTATAAAGATCATCTCTTCCTAAACCTCCACTTCACTTCATACTTCAAGCTTCAATCTTTTCTTTATGACTTCACTCCTAAGCTTCATGTAATCATTAATTGATGACCGTCTTGCTCCAACAACATTTATGTTATAATTTTATTAGAAACAATAAATCATAATAAGAAAACATAATTGTGAATGGAAGGTTGTCCTCCAGCAAAATGGTCAATCCTTTGGACCTTGAGTAAGCATTTGTATAGTATACTCTTACTCCTCATTGGGCATTTTTGGATAGGTCATGCATGATAGCCCCGGCCCCCAAGGAGTTAGGAGAAACCTTTCTCTTATAAGATTCTTTATGAGAGTAAGTTTCATTTTGCGCTCTCTACCAGTATCTTTAGTATCTGTACATATAGAATAAAGTGGATTTGAATACGTGCATGCACATACACACACACATACACACATACATACATACATACATACATACATACATACATACATACATACATACATACATACATACATACATACATATATACATACATATATATATATATATATATATATATATATATATATATATATATATATATATATATATATATATATATATATATATATATATATATATAGTTATTGAGAAGGGAATTAAGGAAATGGCCTCTAACACCTCCTCACTACTCAACTCATAAACAAAGAATGGAATTGAGGATCAGGGACACTAGGCTCCTACAAAATCATTCACATAAAAAACGATGATTGTGTTTTCAAGGAAGCGGTGGTCCATGCCAACTTTTCACATATATATAATGGAACTCTTAGGACGGAGGTGATGCATGCCGCCCTCCTAGTACACGTAAACATAATCAACACAAAGGTACTCTTAAGTCGGGTGATCTGCGCTGCCCTCTTAGCACCAACACATAAAAACACTAAACACTCAGAATAAAGAGATTGTCATTGACAAGAGGAACCAAGTATTTACACAATCCATAATGTTTTTGTGGATGAGGGAAAAAAGAGAAGGAAGATGGAAGGAGTAGGCAACGAGAGAAGAAGAGAGGGTGTATTGGATAGAATAAGGAAAGGTTGAGGGTAATAGTGATAGTAAAAATTAGAGAAATAAAATTAATTGAAATATAAATACAAAAAAGACATTGGGACTTACCAATTAAGAGCTTGCATAACTCTCTCAATATAGGTACATAGGGTAGACTCCTCTTAGCTTTGGAGCGTCCATTACACTTGTCGCATGTACTTGCATACTATTCTTCTTGATTTTGGAGGGCACCCAAGGGGTCCTTTTATAGGCCTTTTGGGGAGATATTTGGGGATGCTATTTTGAGATGAATCTTCTAGATGTTTTACATTTGTAGTGACATAAGAGCTATTTACAAAGATCTAGAAGATTCTAGACTTAGAAGGGTGTTATATTTGGTGTGTTTTTACATATCTCTTGGATATTTTGGAGCATTATTACAAAAATATGATAAATTTTCCACAAAATGAGTGCAATGGGTCCTCTCCACTGGAATTTGACTTTGAGTCATGATACTTTTGAATTTGGCACCCAAAAATGTAAGAAATATCCATAAACAAAAGACCTTCTTTGTTGAAAATTGGAAAAGGTGTGGTGGGGCTATGGGGCCTTTGAAAATACTTTTGTTTCATTCTAATGAGAGTGGGACAAGGTTTAAATACTTGAATATTCTAGACTTTCTATCTCTAGTTTATATCTCCCTTTCATATTGACCATTTCTCTTTTACTGCATAGAGAGCTAGTCATCTTTTTTGTAGTGGGGTCCATTTGACCACTGTCTTCTATATTTGTTTTATAGATATCCATATCATAGGGAAATAAATGAAATACCATATTACATGTATAGAATAAGATTATTGTTAGAGGAGGTATAAAAATACAGCCCTCATATTTAGCCCTCCATGAAGGCTAGAGGCATCCATGTCTCTTGCTTTTGAATAGTTTGTTGATGTTCCAGGGTGGGTTGTCTTCCTATATTACCATCAATATTTCTTTTTCTATTGATTGCTCTTATTGGTAATCGATGTCTTCTATCATTTGATAATAATTTTTCAGCCTTCATCCATTGACCTTGATCTTGTGCACTTTCCTTGATAGATCCAAAAGTTGGTGTCTGTCATTCTTGAACTTTGTTTTGATTAGAAAGGGTCCTAATTGCCATTGTGGTCGGAACTTTGTATCACGCGTGTTATCAAAATGGTTATCATATCCTAGAACAAGAGTTCATTTTGTTCTTTTTCTGCTTGAAGTACCTTCCTTCTTGTTATTTTATGTGAGAAGTGTCCTCCACATGCATGGTCATGACAAGATTCCAAAAGGCTCTTTATTTCCTCTGATAAGGGGACCCTTCAGAGGATAAGGTCCATAAATTGTTGATCTTGTGTTTTTAATGTTGCCACAAGAATCTCAAATTGTTCATTTGCTAATGCATTTGCTTGCGTGTTTGGGATCCTTGATATGTGACATATATGAATGCCTTCAATACTTTGTAATAAATTCTTTATATTTTTTTAACCATCCAATAATTTTTCACTTTTACAGCACCAATTATCTTGCAATTGCTCTATTAGTAGCATTAAATCTTCTTTACTAATTAGTTTCTTCATACCATGTTTAAAAAATTCTTGTAATGCCTCATAAAATGTTGCATATTTTGCTTCATTATTTGAATGAGCATTAGGGAGATTCGTACCTCTCTTAAAGACCAGGTTATTATTTTCATCATAGATTATGAATCTTGTTGCTGCTTTGTCAACCTGCTTCCTATAAGACCATCAAAGAATAGGGTATGTGCACCTTGAATTTCTTCTTCATGTTGGGTTTCTTGATTCTTGGTCACACTACTTATTCCTTTTTCCCATCTTCTATAGGTCAACATATCTGCAAGATTGGCTCTAGTGCTTTCCTCTACTATAAAACTATACTTATATTCTTACAATTCAAGAACCTATTTTTCTAATCTAGATGAGACACTCATGTTTTGCACCACATTTGTAGTGAGAACAATAAATGGCCTAGCAAGAAGACAAGACTTGAACTTTCATACACCAAACATGAGAGTACACATGAGTTTCTCTATACTTGTATCCTTTTTTGATAATCCATCACTATGCTTGCAAAGTAAACTGGTCACATGTGGGATGTTTTTACGTCTTTTTATAGTAAGACTACTCATATTGCTTCCTATCTTGCACTTGGGCATACATAAAAGGAATCTTTCATGATGGTGGTATTAAAGTAGGTAACATGCTAAGTACCTTTTTTACTTAACATTATTGATGAATATCATCCTGGAAAAAAGTATTACACAATGCAAGGTTATGCAAGGAAGAAATGATCTTTGATAGAAGATGGATGAAGCATGACATACAAAATACCTTTTGTACAAATGTGAGGAATTGCTTTGTCATTGTTGGAGTTGTTAGTTACAATAGAGCTATTACCTTCGATGGAGCTACTTGGATTCCTCTCTCTAAAATAAGGTGTTCGAGAAGTACCACTTATTTTTTAGCAATGTGAGACTTCTCTAGATTTATTTGTCCTCTTAGCTAATGCAATATTTTTTTATCCTTCCTCAACCTTTTGTCAATCAATATATAGAAAAGTCATCCATATACACTCTTACTGATGATCCAAAGAAAGTTTAGAATACATAACTCATGAATCTCTGAAATGTTGCAAGTGCATTAGTGAGACCAAAGGGCATCACTATATATGCAAAGCATCCCCATGGTGTGAGGGAAGCAGTCTTCCTTTGATCTTCTTCAGTTGTACGTATTTGAAAATATCCTCAATATCCATTATATACAATGTATCATTCATGGCCTACTACTTCATTCAATATTTCATCTTGGGGATTATAATCCACACACACCCTCCATTTACCATTCTTCTTAGGAGTAACAAAAGTTGGAGAAACCCATTCTAAATTTGAAACATGATAGATAAGACCGACCTTGAGAAGATGATTTAACTTTGTCAATAAAGATTCTCATTGTAAAGTCTCAATCCTCCTGAGCTTTCGCACCACTAGCTTGGAATCTAGTTTGATTTCAATATGGTGTTGGATGGGAGTTACTCCTTGGATCTTAATGTAACCTTTGATTAATAATCTAGGATATCTCTTTAGCATGTTGACATATTCATTCTCTTCCTCCATTGTTAAAACATTCGCCAACATCCTTTTGAAGTCTACCTCTTGTGTGGACTCCTCACTTTGTGATTGTTCATGATCGTTCCCTTTGGATCCATCTTCGTTTCCTTGAAAGATTACTCCCATGACTTTTGGCATCCATGAATCACTTTTGCTTTTTCATATCCTCACTTTTGTAATCACTATCATAACACGAGATTTCTTCATCTATAGTTATTTCATACCTATATGATCAACCTTCTTCCTGTGATTAAAATCATAGGTAACTAATTTTGTTTTGTCACTTGGTTTGAGAACAAGAATTCTAGAACCCCATTTTTTATCTGCTTTCACTGCAATTAACCATGGATGTCCTAATATGATCAGGTAGGCCTCCCCCATGGTTTCAATCACATGTATCCAAGGCGACCTCTATATCACCTTGTAACTCTCAAACTTTCCGTGAAATGAACACATTTAGCAAAAATATTATCCGCCATTTTGGCTTGGTATGGAGATGATCGTGTCATATCCAAGCCTAACCTGTGCATTATTTTCTTTTTCATTACTCACATTTGTGCTCCACCATCGACATAGACAGTTGAGAACCTTTTCCCTTTTATATCCATCTAATATGGGTAAAACATCATCACATTCATTTTCCATTATAAGAGTAATGTCTTTATTTTTAGTCCTAGTGCTTACTAGCTTGGAGCACTCCCTTTTAGTTTTTGAAGAAAATTGCAATAGTTGTGGCCAAGTGATTTTTGGTTTCTATGTGGAAATATCCTCAATAAAATCATAAGCTTTGATACCCTTACCTAGAGGAAAGTCTTCCATCGTAATCTTCCTTCTTGGCCTTCTCTTGCTTTTACTTGTTTCTCCTTCTGCAACTTTTTCTTTCTTTGGTTGTGTACCCAAGTAGACTCTTCATCTTGAGATTTCTCTCTATCTTGCACCTTTGTCCGCTCGATTGGCATAGTATTCATGATTTGTTGTTCCTCGATTAGCTCCAAAACATTCACTTGCATTTGCTCATCTTGAACCACTGGGATGGGTGTAATATTTGCTTGTGCTTGTTGTTATTGTTGTGTAGGTGCACCTTGTCCTTGTACATGTTGTGAGATTCTTCTGATATGATACATATCCCCTGGGTTCCATCAAGGGTGAGAGCAGTTATACATACCATGACCATGTTCATTACAATTATAGAATATAAATTCTTGCACTTGATGATGTTGCCCTCTCTTTTTCTCTCTTGGTGGCCTATTTTGTTGGCTCCTCACCAAATTGAGTGTCAATTGTTCTACCTATTGTGTGAGATTCAACAAGATATTTTGTTGTGAAACTTCTTCATTCTCTGCTTGTGCAACCAGAGAAGGGAATAACATCCATATGTTCTACTTTTTTAATCTTTGAAGACTAAAAATTTAACTTCCTACACTTCACTCTAGCTATCTCGAGTGTTCAAATGTTCCTAGAAATTATGACACCACCTTTTTTATCAAGGGAGGGAAGAGTCCTCATATGAATCTATCTCTTTTCAAGAACTATGGAGCTACTTCATTTGCCTCTAGGCTACTTTCCCAATTATTTCACACACATTGAAACTTGGACTCATAGTTTGAAAATTCTTCAAGAGTTACTTGCCTTAGTGAGAGAAATTGTTGCCACAATCCTTCTGGTTTGTCCTTTTTTCCATATCTTGCCAAAATGCTTCACGTACTACTTGCCAGCTTCTTGTTGCCTCTTGCGATAGGTTGTTATACCATATCCTAGCCTCCTCCTTTAGAAGAAACGGGAAAGCCCTTAGCTTGACAACTTCTTGATCCCTTCCTTAAATGAGGTATGCCATTTCCAATTTGTCCAGAAACTCTGCAACATCCTCCTTGGGTCTTTCATAGAAGTGTGGGAAGATTGATACCATGATTGAAATTGAAGGTGGCTTCCTCATAGAAGAATGAAGATCTTGATTTCGAAGCGAAGAGTATACTTCACAACTGGGAAGATGAATGGTTCTTGAGACGCAAGGATTTCTCCTAGACACTCAGCTCGCAAAATGATAGGCTATGCATTATTGGAAGAAGATTTCTCTACTATATGTAATATGAATGGAAAGAAGGGATCTTGACTGATAAGGTTGGTTGGGAAAAATGGGAAGATTTAGGTTGTTGGGATTTTAAAAATTCATTAATTTTTTTAAACTCATAAATAGAGAATGGAATTGAGGATCAAGAACACTAGGCTTCTACAAAATCATTGGCATAAAAAACATAGAGGCCATTGCCAAGGCAGGGGTGGTCCATACTACCTTGTCACACACATACAATGGCACTCTTAGGGTGGGTTTGATCCGCACAACCCTGTTAGTGCAATTAAACACAATAAAAACAAAGGTACTCTTAAGGCACGGGTGATATGTACCACCCTCTTAGCACCGATACACTTAAATGCAAACAACAGAAAGGTACTCTTAAGATAGGGGTGATCTGCACCACCCTCTTAGCACGATGTAGGTGCGAAAGCAACGGTTGATGGATCAGGCCAACTACTGAAATTACGGCGCATGCCGGGTGCTTGGAGCAAACTCAGGTGCAGTGAAGACTCAAAAAAACTCAAAAGTTATTGGTAGCCAATTGCAATTCAGTTCTTCATATTTGTTCCAAGATCATTCATAAAAAATTCATAAACATTCCTAAGATATCGAAATTAATAACTGTGACATAAAAGTTTGCAAGTTCTAGTCGTCTTCATAAAAAAAATCTCAGCTTCTTTTCTTAATTAAAACTTTTCCATCGCACATGGTTTCAAATATGTGGTTTATCTACTTTTAAAGATTTCAATGTGATACTGTTGCAGGAAGATCAGTCCAAGCAGAACAAGTCCATTATGTGAGTTGTAGATCAAGCATTCCTAGCTAGTGAGAAGGGCAAAGGAAAATGGAGCTCTTCAAGTAGTAAAGCACAAATCTACTAATTCTGCACAATTGAAGAGGAAAGACAAAGATGAAAAGAAATCAGAAAAGCAGAAATTGTTTTGCAAATACTATAAAGGAAATGATCATATCGTAAAGAACTATCTAAAACTTGCTGCTAAAGAGGCAAAGAAGAAAGAGGCTGGAATGGTTGATGCAGAGGCCTCTACACCAAAAACAAAGTCTACTAATCTTGTGCAGGAAGAAGAATGGGCATTTACTACTGAAGGAAATTTTGACCCATCTTCTCATGAGCAGTGCATGTTTGCAGTAGACTCAGATGTTTGGTACTTTGACAGTGGGCCGACCAAACATATTACCTTGCAACATAGTTTCTGTTAGATATGCTCAATACTCCACCCTCATGTGACCACAAATGATCCATGGTTCTCTAAGTTGTAAGACCCCCATTATGAGGAGAAGCCATTATGAGAGCTCGGACATTTGTGGAACCCTAACTTCCAAGTTAGATGAGGTCTATGTGTGACCATTGATGGTTGTAGATGATCTTTGTGAGCCTAGCCATTAGGTTAGGTAGGGCATAAACTTCCAAGCCATTGGGTTGCCATTTAAAGGCCTTGTAGTGTCGTGCAGTTTCCCCATAGAACCTTAATGGGGGGAGTGCAGAGGGGGGCTTGCCCTCTTCTGGCCGTGGAGATATTGTCGGATCGTATATTTTACCGACTATTTTGTATCTCCCGACTACGTTTATCCATATCAAATCGCCTTGTAAAAGCTATATGTTGGGGGATTCTTGGACAAGAAGGGATTTGAGTGTTTGTAGGAGAAAAGGGAAAGACAATAAGAAAGATACACACTGGAAGCCTCTGTCGATTGATTATAAGAAGACAAATGGAGATGCACAATACAATCAAATGCTTATGTGCAAAATCCTACAAAGTGCTCAATCACAAAATACCAAATACCCAAGGGTCTTGTTGCTGTCGGCCTTCTCTGCACCAGACCTCCACCTTCTCCAAGCCTCCACTTGTGCACACCTTGCACCAAGCTTCCAATAAGGGGGAGGGATGGCCACCTTCTTTCGGCACGCGCACAGCTTCAATGAGACCTTGGGATCCTTGGGGTGAATAGCTTAACACTTCTTAGTCACTCTTCATGCACACCTTGCACTTCACTTCTCTACGTTGCACACTGTGTGTCCCTTGCACTTTTCTCTCTTGCCTAGCTGAGACTATGCTCAGCTTGCTTAGTCTTGCTTAGTCCAAGAATAGTCCTTGCCTTGATTTGAGTGTCGATTCACGTATGCTCCTAACTGCAAGAGTATCTTGGTGCTCACTTTGATGTCCCAAGATTATCTCCAATAGTGGGCAGCCAACGAATCCCTGTTTTATCCTGTAGTGACTTTAGACTAAAACAAAAGTTTTAATTGAGAGGCCATACTTCCACTTCTGTGTACGCTGCCGCTTCACATACCTTCACATTTTTGCCTTTTAATTCTTCACTTGTGCACCTAAGAGAGGGTTCACTTGAACCTTCCAAAACACTTTAAAAACACTTTTGAACCTTAGGGAAATTACAAAAATACCTTTGCAACCTGCAATCCACTTTGTGCAAAATACAACCTTTGTGAACAATTACTTGTGCATTACCTGTGCACTTTGACACCTGAACTTTTGCACACTTTGACTTTGCCCATGTTAACTTTGATCTTGACCTTGTTGACTTTGACTGTTTTGACTTTGACCCACTTGACTTTGACTACAATTGACTTTGACTATCATTGACTTTGAGTATCATTGACTTTGACCAATATGACTTTTATGGGCTCAAGAGTTGCCCACCACCTTATGTGCCCTTCGTCTCTGAGAGCTACAGCCAAAACTCTGAACAGATATGACACCATGATTTGTGTGCTGCAAAATCTTCAAAAGGACACTTGAGCAGCAACCAACAGAAGCAGGAGAGAACAAACACCAGAGAAGAACCCAAAAGTGGAATTTTTTGCATGAAAAATTAAAGGATGGCAATGGGAGGGTAGAAAGGAGGGGGAAGGGAGGGCTGAGGGGGCTGAGATGGATAGGGCAGGGAGGGGGAAGGATGGGGCTAGCCAGAAGGGTAAAGGGAGGGTGAGCGAGTAGGAGTTGGGTTCTGGAGAGGGCCAAAATGAGAAAACTTGAAAGCTACAAAGGGTGCATATGGGAAAGTATGAAACATATGGTAAAATAAGGTGAGAATATACCATGTGAACCATGTGCAGAATAAAAAACACGTGAGAATTATGCTCAAAACATGTGAGGTTTGACCAAAAGTCAGAGAAAAGGTGGGATTTTGGAAAATTAAAGGCAAAAAATGAGTCGAGAGGTGCCAAAATACATGAAAAGGACCCCATGTTTGAAAAACATTACCATCCGAAGCGCAATCTAAAGCCAAAAGCTTTGGACCATAAAAAATAAAAAAATAAAGAATATATTTTTAATCTTGATAAATAAAAAAGAAAACTTTTCTTCCTCCCTTTTTTTTTATAAACTTGAACGTGCATGATGTGGTAAAGTTGAAAATAGAAAAAAAAAAGAAAATAAAAGAAAATTAAAATAAATAAAATACAACATAATATATATATATATATATAAAACGGGGGGGCGGGGGGGAGAGAGAGAGAGAGAGAGAGAGAGAGAGAGAGAGAGAGAGAGAGAGAGAGAGAGAGAGAGAGAGAGAGAGAGAGAGAGAGAGAGAGAGATAGAGAGAGAGAGAGAGAGAGAGAGAGAGAGAGAGAGAGAGAGAGAGAGAGAGAGAGAGAGAGAGAGAGAGAAGAGAGAGAGAGAGAGAGAGAGAGAGAGAGAGAGAGAGAGAGAGATGGGGAGAGAGAGAGAGAGAGAGAGAGAGAGAGAGAGAGAGAGAGAGAGATTTTTTTTCCAAAATTCTCCTTCTCCCCTTTTTTTTCCTCTTTTTTTTTGGAAAAATAAAATCCGTGGGGGCCCTTTTTTTTGTGGTGAAAATATCAAAAAATTAGAAAAAAATACAAAAAAAATCTAAAAAAATCGAAAAAAGTCTCAAAAAATTCCTTACATGTCTAGGCCAAATTTTTTCACTCAAAACCACAGAGCGCTTCCTTTATTCCTCCAATTTAGCAAGAACATGACAATTGAAAGGGATGAAAAATACTAGAAAATTCTAAAAATGCTTGAAAAGTTCCCAAAAAATTTTCAAAAATTGTGCTTATGCAAAGGCTATGAAAGGATTGCTAAATTTGCTAAAAAACCAAGGAACAATCATGAAGAAAGATAAAAACTACTAAAAGTTAAGCAAAAATGACATGAGAAGGCTATGTACAACCTGTACAAATTTTGCAGGTTCCAGGTGATCCATAAATCTTCACTTTTGTTGATGATAGGCCTTGAGCCTTGATATGTTGACTCAGAAAAACTCCTCCATAATCTCTAATTGTCATGCACTTCATTGGTTTTGTCTTCTTGTTGGGCACACTGGTCATCTGATAGGGGTACCCTAAATCCTTCATTAGAATATTATCTCCTCCATACTGCATCTTTTGTATCTTTGTTTCAGCAACTTTATAACTTAATCTGCAAGATTCCATTTTTACTATTCCAGCTTCTTCATCAATGGAACCATTTGTTTCCAAAGACTTGCAGGTACTCCTTCCACATCCTTGTAAATCCTTGCACTCACTATCATAAAAAATGACATAACAGATGATATCCATACCAGTATCCATAACAAACTAGCCCTTGATATAGGATTTGAAGTAGCTTCGTCACTACTGCACTTAAGGGCTTTTCTTTTCTTCTCTCTTCTATGGCCTTTAACTGAGAATATGTTCTCTTTTTCTTCATATGCTTCCTCTCTACTTGAGTTTGGAAAAATTCCATAGCAAGAAGATGGTTCTTCTGCATGGACCCAATCCAACATGTTTTCATATAACTTTTCTCCTTCAAATAGATGTGCTTCTGGGCTTTCCAACAATTCTTCTTCCATACAAATACCAATTGTCTGCATCATGCTGGTATGCCTTTGATTGTCTGGTCCTTCTTCTAAAAATATCTACTGCAAGTTTTTTCCCTCTTTCTTTACCCACATTGTGTCCTTACCCCAGTCAAGCAGCACATTGACATGCCTTAACCAAGGTCTCCCAATTAACAGAGGAAAACTTCCTTCTATGTGTGGAAGCCTTAAAACAACAAAATCCAAGTTAAAGATGTTACCTTGTATCTTGTCTGGGACTCAAGGGACCACTCCCATAGGCTTTACTATGCTTTGGTCTACCAGTGTTACAGTGAAGTTTGCAGGTCTTGAAGGTTGTAGTCCAATCTTTTTCATGGTATGTTCAGGCATCAAGTTAATGCCAAAACCACCATCCAACAATAACTCCTTGAAACTCATGACCTTTGATAGAGAATGTTAGCCTAGGGCTCTTATAATCAGTGAGGGGTGCTTCCCCTACAATTTTATCTTTATGCATAACAACAGCTTTTGCCACTAAACTTGTTGTGGACATCTCATCAATTATCTGCAAGAGATCTGACCTAAATTTCCCATCCATCTTTATTAAATAAAAAACATTGACCTCCTTTTTCATGGACTTGAGTAGCCTAGAAGCTTCTGATTCCTTAAGAGCATGGGCTCCAATTGACTTATCAAACTCCTGATGAGCCCTGTTGAATGCATGTCCAATGGCATCACTGGTACCTATGAAATTTTCTTTTTGCCTTGTATCTTCACATGTGGTGGCTTTGTCTTTAGATGCATCTTTGTCTTTGTTCAATCCATTAATCATTGATTCTTGACCTATTTCCACTTGAGCCTTCCCCTTGCTTCTTGTCTTCACTGTAAAAGATTCAATTTCTTCTAACTGCACCACCCTGGTAGATGGTGATGGCACCCTCGCTTGATCTACCATTTCTTCTTTGCACACAGAAATCATTCGAATGTGGGGCCCAGATGAAGATGCTTGGTTCTTAGGACAACAACTAGTATAATGGTCTCTAACCTATGGACAGTTCGTGCAAGGAGGGGCATTTTCTGGGAGAGTGCACCTACTTTGATAGTGCCCACATTCTCCACATCTGAAACAAATAATTAGCCTCCTAGGCCCATTTCAAAAGTTATCCCTATGTCTAGGGTTGTAATTGTTCCCTTGATTAGGTGCAGTCGCCATCACATTTGCTGGTGGTAGGACTCCTCCTTGTGTCCAATATGTTGTTGCAGGCATTCCTCTTGATTGACATTCGTGGGCTTCATGACCAGCTTTCCTGCATAGCTGGCAAGTTACACTTAACAGAGGACATTCACTTACTATATGACCTTGCTTGCTGCACATGGTACACCATAGTCCACTTTTGATGCCACCCCCTTTGAGTTCCTGCAACTCCTGTCGAAGCTGAGCCAGTTCTTCAGCTTGGGCTTCCTCTTCCTTTTGTAGCTTGAAATGCTCAATCTCCCTCCTCAATTGAGTAACATCATTCTCTTCCTCTTTATGGGGCTTATTCCTCTTTAAGCCCTCTAGCTCTTTCCTTAGCTGGATTACTAGATCCTCCATTTTTGTAATATAGGGTAGTTGAAAAGAACTTGCTCCATATTGTTGCCTTATTTACTCCAGTCGTGTAGCTATACTAATGAACTCCTCTATGGAGGCTGCTGGAAACACTAATTCCTTGATTTTACATTGTGTGGTTACTAGAATGGCTTAGCTAACCATTTCTTAAAAAAAAATCATGTGGAGGATCTGGCAACTTAGCCATTAATGTCTTGGCCCTAGTTACAAACTCTGGAAATTTCTCACCTGGACCCAATCTCAAGTTTTCTAATTCCTCTATGATGATCTCTGTAGTATTTTCATGCTGGAATTGAGTTTTGAATGCATCTTTCATTAAGTCCCAAGGGGTGAAATGGTTCTCAGCAAACTGGCTGAACCATTTATCTGCTAACCCTTCTAATGTGGCAAGGAAGAGTATCAAAAAGGCATCCTCTCTTCCCATCAAGCATCTTGTTTTATATACTGCTAAAAACCTTCTAATATGCTCGCCCAGATCTTCCTGAGCTAAGCCTTTGAAAGAAGGAAATTTTATATTTAATCTTGATAGTAGGGTTTCCAAGTCTACCTGACCTGCCATGCTCTTTAGTGATGAGGTTGACGACAGTGGACTGGAGGATCTTCTAACAACCTTCCTTCTTGTTTGTTTGCAGGTGACCCTCAATTTTTGGGACCGGGTTGTGGTCATGCGCTGTTCATAATCCTCTTAATATGAGATAGTTGATAAGAATATTTACCTCTTAGCCCAATGAAGTATTACTATCGGCACTTGAATAATGCTTCTCCACACTGCAATATTTCTTCTCCTATGTTCAAATCTCCTTGGAGGCCCACCAAGCATGCCAAATTTTGTTGGGGGATTCTTGGACAAGAAGGGATTTGAGTGTTTGTAGGAGAAAAGGGAAAGACAATAAGAAATATACACACTGGAAGCCTCTGTCGATTGATTATAAGAAGACAAATACAATAAAGATGCACAATACAATCCAATGCTTTTGTGCAAAATCCCACAGAGTGCTCAATCACAAAATACCAAATACCCAAGGGTCTTGTTGCTGTCGGCCTTCTCTGCACCAGACCTCCACCTTCTCCAAGCCTGCACTTGTGCACACCTTGCATCAAGCTTCCAATAAGGGGGAGGGATGGCCACCTTCTATCGGCATGCGCACAGCTTCAATGAGCCCTTGGGATCCTTGGGGTGAATAGCTTAGCACTTCTCTCCACACTTCTTAGTCACTCTTCATGCACACCTTGCACTTCATTTCTCTGCGTTGCACACTGTGTGTCCCTTGCACTTCTCTCTCTTGCCTAGCTTAGACTATGATCACCTTGCTTAGTCTTGCTTAGTCCAAGAATATTCCTTGCCTTGATTTGAGTGTCGATTCACGTATGCTCCTAACTGCAAGAGTATCTTGGTGCTCACTTTGATGTCCCAAGATTGTCTCCAAAAGTGGGCAGCCAACAAATTCCTATTTTGTCCTATAGTGACTTTAGACTAAAACAAAAGTTTTAATTGGGAGGCCATACTTTCACTTCTGTGTATGCTGCCGCTTCACATACCTTCACATTTTTGCCTTTTAATTCTTCACTTTTGCACCTAAGAGAGGGTTCACATGAACCTTCTAAAACACTTTGAAAACATTTTTTAACCTTAGGGAAATTACATAAATACCTTTGCAACCTGCAATCGACTTTCTGCAAAATACAACCTTTGTGAACAATTACTTGTGCACTACCTGTGCACTTTGACACCTGAACTTTTGCACACTTTGACTTTGCCCATGTTGACTTTGACCTTGACCTTGTTGACTTTGACTACTTTGACTTTGAACCACTTGACTTTGGCTATGATTGACTTTGACTATGGTTGACTTTGACCAATATGACTTTTATGGGCTCAACACTATATAAACATGGCCCATGTTGAGCTTTACATAGCATTGCGTGCTTGTAAGCCCTTCATCGGATAGCACCATCATTGTAATTGCATTACGCTTAGCAATCTGAGAATTTGAGTTCTCTATCTCTCAATCTACGTCTATCTTTGTCTGTGTTTTTTTCTCTCAACTCTGTCTGCAGGTCTATCCCGCTGTGCTATTATTTTCTTACAATTTCTTCTCTTCACTTGAGCCTGCCCCTACAGGGAATATTGTTACATGCACCAACAACTCCTCTTATCCTATTATGGGAGTTGGTAAGATCATTTTGACTACTGTTGATGGTAGTTCTTTCACTTTGTTAGATGCTTTATTTGTGCGAGGGATCAAGAAGAACCTGTTATCAGTTTCTGCATTAGCCAAGATTGGCTTGGTTGTGAAATTTGTTGATGACAGGTGTATAGTTCATGATCTGTCAAATGGCATTGTGATTACTACTTCTGGCATTTTATGTCGTAATCTATAAGCTCATAGACTATGAAAGATTTGTGAATGATTCGGCATGTGCAGTACATGATTCTCAGGCTATGTCAGATGCAAAGCTTTGGCATGCATGCTTTGGTCATCTGAATTTTGCTATTTTGCTATTTTGCTATGCTTGTAGAAATCTCAAATGGTGTCCTCTTTGCCCAAACTTGAATTCTCCATTTCTATAGAATAGGGTAGTTGAGAAGAACTTGCTCCATATTGTTGCCTTATTTGTTCCAGTCGTGTAGCTGTATTGATGAATTCTTCTATGGAGGCATTTGGCAAAACTAATTCCTTGATTTTACACTAGAAGTGGTTTTGCTAACCATTTCTTAATAAAGAAATCATGTGGAGGATCCGGCAACTTAGCCATTAGTGCCTTGGACCTAGTTACAAACTCTAGAAATGTTTCACCATGACCTAGTCTCAAGTTTCTAATTTCTCTATGATTATGTCTGTAGTATTCCCATGCTGGAATTGAGTTTTGAATGCATCTTTCATTAAATCCCAAGTGGTGAAATGGTTTTCAGCAAACTGGCTGAACCATTTATCTGCTAACCCTTCTAATGTGGCAGGGAAGAGTATTAAAAAGGCATCCTCTCTTCCCATCAAACCTCTTGTTTTGCATAATGCTAAAAACCTCCTAATATGCTCGTTTGGATCTTCCTGAGCTAAGCCTTTGAAAGAAGGAAATTTTATAACTAATCTTGAAAGTAGGGTTTCCAAATCTACCTGACTTGCCATGCTCTTTACTGATGATGTTGATGACAATGGACTAGAGGATCTTCTAACAACCTTCCTTCTTATTGCTTTGCAGGTGACCCTCAATGTTTGAGACCGTTGCGGTCATGAGCTGTTCATAATCCTCTTAGGCTAAGAGAATTAATAAGAAAATTTACCTCTTAACCCAATGAAGTAGCACTGTAGCACTGTAGGCACTTGGAACTCTTCTACACTTTGCACTTTGCTTCTCCTATGCTCAAATCTCCTTGGAGTCCCATCGGGCATGCCAAATTTTGTTGGCGGATTCTTGTACAAAAAGGGATTTGAGTATTTGTAGGAGAAAAGGGAAAGATAAGAAGAAAGATACACACTGGAAGCCTCTGTCGATTGATTATGAGAAGACAAATACAATGGTGATGCACAATACAATCCAATGCTTCTGTGTGAAATCCCACTGAGTGCACAATCACAAAATACAAAATACCCAAGGTTCTTGTTGCTGCCGGCCTTCTCTGCACCAGACCTCCACCTTCTCCAAGCCTGCACTTGTGCACACCTTGCACTCAAGCTTCCAATAGGGGGAGGGATGGACACCTTTTGTCGGCATGTGTGCAGCTTCAATGGGACCTTGGGATCCTTGGGTTGAATAGCTTAGCACTTGTCTGCACACTTCTTAGTCACTCTTCATGACTGCTTGGCCATTGAGTGCATTATTCTTGAGAAGGTTCATACTCAAGATAACGTTGCAGATGCTTTGACTAAAGCTCTACCATATGATACCTTTTGACATTGTTGTCGCTTGATGGGGGTTACTTAATTCATGATCTTACCCGGTTACTTGTATACTATGTAACATGCCCATTAGGTGGGAGGTATATTTTGTATACTTACACTTAGGTATTCTTTACCATTATTGATTTTTCTCCCATAGTCACTTTGGTCATGTTGGCCTTTAGTGGGACATCATTATCATTAGTGTCCATGTGAAAGATCAACTGACCGTCGAACACTTTATATATGTCCTTTAATAAAACATATGGTGGCCTGGTTAGCCACAAACTGTAAGTTTGATCACATTTGTATGACCTAATAAATCTGTGTTTATGGTCTATGTATTGTGTGTTTTTATGTGCATTTTGCACCCTCTGTGCGGAATACTATGTGGAGCATTGGAGTTTGATTTTCTACCAAGGGTATTGTCATGGAGCTCTCAAGAAGGAGAGTCCACCATTGTGCATCACCAGAGATATGCTTCATCCTTTATGTCCTTCTATTCAAGTGGGATGTTGGATTTCTCTTTAAGGAGTAGTAGAATCATGAGGCAAAAATGGATTGAGGGCATGCAACAATCTCCATGGGGCTCTCTCTATCCTAGTGTCTTGTGTGGGACTTGTCAGGTGCCAATTCTTTTGCTTCTACCTGCCAATATCCTGCAACCGTATCCAAATATTGATTCCCATAATGGATATCAAACATATTCATCAAGGTTTTAGTCCTTGAACCTAAGGAAATTGTAGCTGTGAGTCCAAAGGTTTTAGTCCATGAACTGCAAGAAATCATAGCTATCAGTCAGAAGGTGAGAAAAGTAGAGTTCACTAGCAAATCTACACCTAATTTAACCACATTGGAATCCTTCCTCATAGGGCATTGGGGAGGTTGGACACTTCACAAGAAAGTGGGCGTTCCTCTCGAAACAAAAATATTAGCCCCTTTGTTCCTAGAACAATAACCTTTACATCTAGATTAATAGACTAGTATAAACAACTTAGCTAAAGTGAAATATATGCTACTAAGTTTAAAAAACTTCCAACTCTCAATTGTAGCAAGCGCTTATAGTATATAAAATTGTTATTCTCATATTGACACCCTACCTAATCATGAGTACACTATCTAGAGTTTCTCATGCATCAGCACGTTTGATTTCCAAAAAAAGCCAAATAGTATTGCTTTAGAGAACCATTGTCACGAAACTCTATAAACAATCTGCTACTACATAAGAGCAACACCAAGGAATTGACAAAGGTTACTAGGATAAGAAAGGAATAGGATGTCCAGAACAATAATATAGAAGAATTTGGAAGTTGAACCAAATTAGATTAATATTATCAAAACAAATTATAGTGGAGCTCTACTACCATTCAGAATAGAGTATGATCATTCTAGTCTCACAAACACTCAAATAAGATTCTACCTTACAAGTGCACTACATACCTATCTACTTCCCCTTATTATAATTGCAAGACTTCTCCACTTCCTCTGCTTCTCTGTACAAGCTTTTGGCTTTTCTATTGCATTTCTCAAGTGGTAGGTGTTGATTCACGTACTATAAACCTAATTACAATCTTCATGGCATGCAATTTTGATGCATAACTTTGAGTCAAGATATTGATTCACCAAGTTGGAGCATCAACTGGGTGCTGACTTAGTCTATATAACCATGGTTTAAGGGATCTTTTTAAGTTCTTTTTCTTGAGAAATATGTGCAACGTTTTGATATAGATACTTTACTATGACATCTCATAAGTTCAGGTAAGACCATGCTTGTCCTACTTGAACCCTTAGGGAAGATCCTAGAAGTTACTTGCTTCATCATCTTCTATCTTCCTTATCTATGGGCTAGTTCTTGAAGTAATTTTAGGTCGTGCTCTTGACCATTGTATACTTCAACTTCATCTTTGAAGTTTCAATGAAGTCAACTCAAGTAGGTACTTTTAGAAGACTCTAGAGCTCTTTGGGCGAAACTCTCTCCGCATGCACACACATACTCAAGACTTGCTTCTTCTTATCGATGAGACTTAACTATTTGGCTAAGTGTCTATCTTGGCTAGGACATAGGAAAGATTAGCCTTAACTTATGTTCTAGCCTTGCCAAGTCTTTACTTTATAACAATACATAGGGATATGCTTAAATAAATACCCTTTTACTCAATTAAAATCTAATTTTCATCTCTTGAATTCCTTTCTAAGGTTTGCTTTAGTGTCTTTGATTCTTGAATCATCATTGAGGATGATTAGCCATCAACTTAAATGCATATATATATATATATATATATATATATATATATATATATATATGTGTGTGTGTGTGTATGCATAGGGATATGTATATATATATATGTGTGTATATATATGTATATATATATATGTGTGTGTGTGTATGCATAGGGATATGCTTTGTATCAAATCTAGATACACATTTACTCTTCAAACCATATAATCCTTCTCGAACTTACAAAGAGACTCCCACTTGGTTTTATCCAAAGAA
>CM035414.1:43931223-43938723 GCA_020310875.1 Ceratopteris richardii | reverse complement strand
ATCACACACATGCACATACATGCATATATCACACACACACATACATAGATACATATCACATACACATGCATACATACACATGTATGCATGCATACACATGCATGCATGCATACACATGCATGCATGCATACACATGCACACATACATACATGCATATATCGTAGTCACATGCACATAAATACATACACATCACACACACATGCACATACATACATACACATCACACACACGTGCACATACATACATACATGCATACATACACATCACACAAAAAATGCATACATACACACATGCACACACACATGCTTATCACACACGCACATGTACATACATACACATGATACACACACATGCATACACACACATGCATACACACATGCATACACACATGCATACATACACATGCATTCACACATGCGTACATGCATATATACACACACATGCATATGTCACACACACATGCACATACATACATACACACCACACACATGCATAGATACACACATACATACATATATCCCATACACATGCACATACATACACATCATACACATGCATAGACACACATGCACAAACATACATACACATCATACACACAAATGCATACACATACACGCACAAACATACATACACATCACAGACACAAATGCATACATACACATATGCATAAATACACAAGCATATCACACACACACACATATATACATACACGTGACATGCACACATGCATACAAACACATGCATTCACACATGCATATATGTATGCGTACACACACATTCACATCACTACATACACCATACACATGCATACATACAAAGATGCATAGACACATGCATGCATACATACATGTTGGTGCAAAGTCCAATCCCACACATTTGGCTCGAAGTTCATACACATATGAAGTTCCATGGAAACCATTGCTAGGAAGAATTTTATCTTTACTTTTTGTAAAGATCATTTCTTTTTCTTGAGAATATTTGTAATCACCTACCAAACATTTGTGGACTTGTTAGTTAGAAAAGTAGCTACTTCATTGAGGGAATATCTCCTAGAATGAAGGATCACTTTTTAGAGAGAGCCAAAAGTTGAATTCAAATTCAAATTTGAATGTAACACTTATATAAAATGACTTGAAAAAGTCGCGGTTAGTAGCTTCAATCCCCAAGATCTCCATTGCCATTGAGTAAGAGTGTGAGGCCTACATTGTAGCCTACAATAATTTCTATCATCAGGCTATGATTATCAAGCCTATGATTTTGTACAACATTTTTCATTAATACATTATATCTACATTGTTCATCTATGATATCTCTATTATAGTCATTCCTACCTGTCAACTTTGTGCTGCCCATATCTCGGTCAATTCTTCACCAAATTCAATGATCTATAGCTTGTTGGGATCACGTCTAAGGTACATACGTGCTGACAAATTTTGAAGCAAATCCATTTGGCCAATTCGGAGAAATGTGCGTCGAAGCACTCACTGGTCAAACTCTACAGAGGTCCTAAAAAATCAAGGGTAATGATTTGTTTGCTAAATTGATTGCTCTGTGTATAGTGAATCATTTCAAGTGATTCCACTTGGAATCATTGGATTACTAAGCTAATTAAATAGCTGTAAAAGGAATTTTTCCAATTCCTACTGTACTGGAAGCACTGAGCATTACAAGGAGTAGGTGTGTGATAAAAAATAGAAGGTTTTCTTGAATCATTCTATTTGGAACTAGTCCATTTTGATTAGATCTTTTCATACATCATTTCCAAAGTACATAGGCACTTATATAGTGTCAATGGAAAGCTAAAAGGGCCCACATATCATCTCTGAAGTCACAAGGGGCTGGTACTAAGCAAGATATGGTAGTAGCTACTCATTTCTTGGAGTGTCCATCCATCTATCCCAACAGTGGTATCAGATCAAAGTTAAGGTAAAATGGGAGATGATTTTCCTTCTTTCATTGATGAATTGGACAAGAAAAACTATCAGGCATGATCTTCAAGAATGAAGACATACTTACAAGGAAGGAGCCTCTATGGATACCTCTTAGGAGATGAGGATGTGACCATATTCAGAAGCAAAGGAAAACCTACAAGAGAGGAGCATGAAAGACTCAACACATGGTGTGCCAAGGATGCATTAGCAAGGTCCTAGTTACTTAACTCAATCTCTGATTTTCTTCTTCCACATATTAGGAATTGTAAGACATCACAAGAGACTTGGGAAACATTGTCTTCTTATTTCTTTTCCAACACAAGGGCCAGGAAGAATCAATTGTGGATTGAGTTCACCACTCAAAGAAAGCAACCTAAGCAAGGTATCTTAGAGTATGTGACCAAAGTCAAAGATGTAGCAGATCAATTGGCAAGCATAGGAGAAGAAATTGAAGAGGAGCGGATTGTAAGGCAAGTAATCAATGGTATTAAAGCTGATGACAAATGGGAGAGCTTCACAACTACCATGGACTTGTACATGGACATGCAGATTCCAGACCTTACCACACTCATGGGGCAACTATTTACCCATGAAGCCAAGCTCAACAAGAATGGAGATTCATCAAGAGGTAATAGCTCTTCTGCCCTATACACTGATAGAGGTAAGTCCAAAGAGAAAGGCAAGAACAAAAAGGTTGAAGATGAAGGAACTACCTCCCAAGCCAACTATGCAGGGAGAGGTAGAACCTCAAGAGGAAGGGGCAGAGCAGGTAAGTAAGGCAGGGGGAGATCTTATAACTCCTCACCATGCAATATTTGTAGTTTATCAAATCATACTATAGATGAGTGTTTTAGGAACTTCAAGAATCAGAGAGGTAGATGATATCAAAGAGGTGGATATACACAATCAAGAGGAAGATTCAATCATCATCAAGGATACAATACAAACTACAACAACAACTACAATAGCAACTACCAAGGAGGCTACAAGTCAAGGAAGGATTACTAAAACTACACAGAGGAGCAAGAAGATTCTCTTCTGATCATGAGCATGACATCAAAACCAGGTATAAATGATGACCATCTCTTCTACATTGACTCAGGATGCTCAAACCATGTGGCAGACAATGTAGCATCAAAGCATCAAAGGAACCAAAGGGTAAGCATCAAGTACAAACACGTGATGACACCAAGCACTCAGTGATTAAAGTAGGAAATGTTAAGACCTCTTATGGAAACAAGAATCTGTTGAGTAGGGTTCTATATGTACCAACAATTACCAAGAATCTGATGAGTGTTGGACAGGTTGTGGAAAAGGGTTTGCAGGTTAGATTCAACCAATATGGAACGTTTGTGGAGGATCCCAAGAATGGGTTCAAGAGAATTGCCAAAGGAGAAAAATCAGGTAGACTATTCACTTTTGAACTTGAGGATACAAGGAACATTGCACTGTATAGTTATAAAGATCAAACATTATCAGAGCTTGAAATTTGGCATAAAAGATTAGGGCATGTTGGTGAAAGAACTTTGAATCAAATATGCAGAGACCAATGTGTGCTTGAGATACCTAATAAATCCAAGCAACACATGATTTATAAATGTGGTGCTTGTCAATTTGGAAAGTCTCACAGGTTACCCTTCTCAAGGAAAGGTTACATGCATGAGGACTACCTAGAACTTGTTCATATAGATGTATGGGGTCCAAGTAAAGATCCATCAATCTCTGGATCAAGGTATGATGTATCTTTCATTGATTATTATAGTAGGTGGACTATATTGTACTTTATGAAGCACAAAGATGAAGTATTCAGTTGTTTTAAAAAGTATCTTGCACTTGTTGAGAATCAAACAGGGAGAAATCTAAAGAGACTAAGGTCAGATGGAGGAGGTGAGTACTTCTCAAATGATTTTGATGCATTCTTGCAAGAGAGAGGAATCAAAAGAGAAATCACAACAAGGTATACCCCTGAGCAGAATAGGGTGGCAAAGAGAAGAAATAGATTAATTGTTGAAACAGCTAGGTCAATGTTAAATGAGAAAAAAATACCTAACTACTTGTGGGCAGTGAGTGTATCTACTACCACTTATCTTGTAAACAGGTTGCCATCTAAATCTCTTGATGGGATGACCCCATATGAAGCATGGCATGGTAGAAGACCTTCACTTGATCATTGTAGGATCTTTGGATGTGTAGCATATGTGCATATCCCTTCTCATATAAGAGGTACGCTAGACCCTAAGGCAGAGAAGTGCATCTTCATAGGGTATGATCTAAACCAGAAAGGATACAGGTTCTACAATTCTTCAAACAAGGGATCCATGGTCAATAGAGATGTTGTCTTTGATGAAAATGACTCTCGGTTTGATAGTGAATGCAGGAGAGTTAAACTACCTTATGACTTGGAAGAGGAGTTTCCAAGCCTCACTAAGGAGGATCCTACTCACAATGGAGACATCAATTCAGATGATGAGGATACCATCAATCTTGAAGAGTTCAAGGCATGGAAGTCCAAAGGCAAAGTCAAGATGAAGAAATTGGAGGACATACCTGAATCATGCAACCAAGCAATCAGAAGATCACAAAGGGAGAGCAAGAAGTCAATTAGATATGGGTATGACAGTTCCCTAGTTACTAATCACTCTGTTTATCTTGCAAAAGATTTGTCAATTGAAGATCCAACATCATATGAAGAGGCAAAGACCGAGTGAGAATGGAAGGAAGCTATGGATGAGGAAATTGAAGCACTCAAGGAGAGTGATACTTGGGAACTAGTACCAAAGAAGGTGTCTATGAAGGTAATTGGTTCTAGATGGATCTATAAGATCAAAAGGAATTATGATGGGTCAATAAGCAGGTACAAAGCTAGACTTGTGGCTAAGGGTTTTGCACAAACCCAAGGAATTGATTATGAAGAAACATTCTCACCTGTGGCCAAAATGCCAACCATCAGGGTATTAAGTGTGGCTGCATCAAAGAATTGGACAAAGCTCTTTATGGATTGAAGGAGGCACCTAGGGCATGGAACCATAGGTTGACCACATACCTTCAGGATCAAGATTTTGTCATGAGTAAAGCAGATACTTCCTTGTTCATCAAGAGAAGTAACTTAGACGTAATATACCTATGTGTATATGTTGATGATATCATACTTACAGGTAATGATGCTATGGCATCAAACATATCAAGAATCAGATGATGAAGGAGTTCAAAATTAGTGACCTTGGATCACTAAAATATTTTCTTAGAATTGATTTAGTCTATACTAACTATGGAATTTACATTACTCAGAGAAAGTATATACAAGATATGTTGAAGAAGTTTCATTTGCAGGATGCCAAAGTTGCTAGTACTCCAATGCAGGTAAACTTAAAATTAAGTGCTCATGAAGGTGATGTACTTGAGAACATTGCAGGTTACCAAAGCATAGTGGGAAGCTTGAACTAAGCTACCTTGACAAGGATTGAAATTGCTTATGGATTAAGTGTTCTAAGTCAGTTTATTCACAAGCCTAGGGCACCTCACTTGGAGGCTGCCAAAAGGATCTTGAAGTACCTTAAGGGTACTCAACATCATGGATTGTATTTCCCTTATACATCAGACTTGTACATCAAGATTTATTCAGATGCAGATTGGGCAGGATGCAAAGATGATAGGAGGAGTACCTCAGGATACTTATCCTTTGCAGGTGATAAGCCAATATCATGGTCTTCAAAGAAGCAACCTACTGTTGCTCTATCTTCTACAGAGGCTGAGTATACAGGATTAGCCAATGCTACTCAAGAGGCCATATGGATCAGATTATTGTATACAAAATTAGGATTGCATACAACATCTCCAATGATTTTTGGAGACAATACAAGCTCATTACATCTTCCAGAAAATCCCATTTATCATGCTAGGACCAAGCATATAGAGGTCCACTATCATTATGTGAGAGAGAAGCTATTGAGCAAGGATATTCAATTGGCATATGTATCAACTAATATTCAATGTGCAGATTTGTTGACTAAAGCATTATATGGTACAAAACTTTGCAGGTCTAAATCAATGATTGGATTGCAGGATATTCATTAAGATTGAAGATGAAGACTAAGCCAAAATGTTTGGCTTGAGGGGGAGCTGTTGGTGCAAAGTCCAAGCCCACAGATTTGGCTTGAAGTTCATACACATATGAAGTTCCATGGAAACCATTGCTAGGAAGAATTTTATCTTTACTTTTTGTAAATGTCATTTCTTTTTGACTTGATAATATTTGTAATCACCTACCAAAAATTCGTGGACTTGTTAGTTAGAAAAGTAACTACTTCATTGAGGGAATATCTCCTAGAATGAAGGATCACTTTTTAGAGAGAGCCAAAAGTTGAATTCAAATTCAAATTTGAATGTAACACTTATATAAAGAGACTTGAAAAAGTCACGGTTAGTAGCTTCAATTCTCCAGCTCTCCATTGCCATTGAGTAAGAGTGTGAGGCCTACATTGTAGTCTACACTAATTTCTATCATCAAGCTATGATTATCAAGCCTATGATTTTGTACAAAATTGTTCATTAATACATTATATCTACATTGTTCATCTATGATATCTCTGCTATAGTCATTCCTAACTATCACCTTGTGCTGCTCATATCTCGGTCAATTCTTGACCAAATTCAATGATCTATAGCTTGTTGGAATCAGCTCCAAGTTATCTACATGCTGACAATTTTGAAGCAAATCCATTTGACTAATTTGGAGAAAATCGCATCAAAGCACTCAGTAGTTAAACTCTGTAGAGGTCCTAAAAAATCGAGGGTAATGATTTATTTGCTAAAAGAAATTGATTGCTCTATGTATAGTGCATCATTTTGAGTGATTCCACTTGGAATCATTAGCTTACTAAGCTACTTAAATACATCTAAAAGGAATGTTTCCAATTCCTACTGTACTAGGAGCACTGAGCATTACAAGCAGCAGGTGTGTGATAAAAAATAGAAGGTTTTCTTGAATCATTCTATTTGGAACTAGTCTGTTTTGATTAGATCTTTTCATACATCATTTCCAAAGTACATAGGAACTTATATAGTGTCATTGGAAAGCTAAAAGGGCCCACATATCATCTCTGAAGTCAGAAGGGGCTGGTACTAAGTAGGATCTGGTAGTGCCTACTTATTTCTTGGAGTATCCATCCATCTATCCCAACAATACATGCATACATACATGCATGCATATGCACACACATAAACACATGCATACATACATACATACATACACGTATGCACACACACACACACACACACACACACATATATATATATATATATATATATATACTCACACATGCATACACATGCACATACATACATACACATTACACACATGCATATATGCAAATGCAAAAATACTCATATGAATACATGCATGCATACACAAACATGCACACACATCACACACATGCACATAAAAACATGCATGCACATACACAAGCATATATACATACATACACATGTATATATCACACAGGCACATATATAACATCACACACATGCATACATACACCCATGCATACAAACATGCATATATCACACACAC